>JANHGB010009950.1:0-27118 GCA_026283785.1 Coracopsis vasa | reverse complement strand
GGGGGGACTAAGTGGGGGGGGGGTGAGAGAGCAGCTGCGTGGATGGGCTTAAACCACGACAGTTCTTTCATCATTCCTTCATCTTTAGCACTGCTTCATTTTGGCAAGAAATTCTGGTTGCCTGGAGGATGTACAGGGTAGCTGGAGCAATGACAGCAATGAATTTTGGAACAAATTCACAAGGGACAGCAAATTCACCATAAATTTGCAGAATTTACCAAGGCAGGACAGCTTCCCAGATGTATAAGTCAACCACCCCTCAGCTCAGTGGAGCAAATAAGGAAATGATTTGATCCAAATTTGTGACTGGTGCTTTGCTATATAGCTCAGCTTTTATGACTTTCATAGTTCCTTTTGATGATTTGATAGAATGGTTAAGTTCCAGACATGAAGATAGCCCCATTCAATCATTCAGTAGTTTATCAGCATCTGTGGAGAGGTACAGGGAGCAGTGGGGAGTACAGCAGTAATGTTGTGTGGCTGTGTCAGCAGTGCTTGCACACTGGATTTCATAGAGCAGGCTGTACCTAGAACACCCCCTATTTGGTTGTACAGCAGTGTGGAGGGCATCCTACAATATGTAGTGGTGCAACAACAGGCATGTTTGACCCAGCTGCAAAGCACCATTTTCCTTTTATTTCAGAACACATTAAAGCTTCAAAAGCCTTAACAAATCTCACCTGTAGCCACATTCACACTTTGTTTTATGTTTTCATCCAGCCACAAGGAATATAAAGTAAATTCTTGTATCCTTTAAGTGTTTATGAAAGAAATCATACGAACTTGCAAACTTAGCAGAACAGATTTTTTATGATCCAAGTGTCCAGAATATACTTTCATGACAGAGAAAGTATTTCAGACCAAATCAATCCATATTTAATTGTGGTATTTTTTTAGAAATACTTTTAAATAAGTTTTTTAATGTTTTCAGGAAACATCTTTACAGTGGTAACCAAAATAGTAATTCAAATATCTTCTTTTTCTTTTTTTTCCCAAAGCTTCAAACTGATCATAGAATTATAGAACCATAGAATCACAGAATGGTTTGGGTTGGAAAGGACCTTAAAGCTCATCCAGTTCCAACCCCACTACCATGGGCAGGGGCACCTTCCACTAGACCAAGTTGCTCAAAGGCCCAGTCCAATCTGGCCTTGAACACTGCCATGTATGGGGCAGTCACAGCTTCCCTGGGCAACCTGTGCCAGGGCCGCACCACTCTCACAAGGAAGAATTTTTTTCTCATATTTAATCTAAATCTCCCGTTTTTCAGCTTAAAGCCATTCCCCCTGTCCTATCACTACACGCCTTTGCAAAAAGGCCCTCTCCTTATTTCTTGTAGCCCCCTTTAGGTAGTGGAAGCTGCTCTAAGGTCTCCCTGGAGCCTTCTCTTCTCCAGGCTGAATAAGCCCAACTCCCTCAGCCTGTATCCATAAGAGAGGTGCTCCAGCCCTTTGAGCATATTCATGGCTTCCTCTGGACCTGTTCCAACAGCTCCACGTCCCTCTTGTGCTGGGGACCACAGAGCTGAGCACAGGACTGCAGTTGGGATCTCAGGAGAGTGAAGTAGAAAGGAAACACCTCCCTCAGCCTGCTGGCCATGATTCTTTTGATGCAGCCCAGTATACACTAGGTTTTCTGGACTGCAAGCACACATTGCTGGCTCAAGTTGAGCTTCTCATTGACCAAAACTCCAGGTCTTAAGTCTTACTTAAACTTTGAAAGGGAAGAAACACAACTGGTTGCTTCTATTTAAAAAAAAATAAAGTCTTGGTACAAAAACTGAAACAAACTTTAAGTAAATCCTAAAACCTATCAAGAGGT
The DNA here is from genome assembly GCA_026283785.1 of Coracopsis vasa. Taxonomy (NCBI): domain Eukaryota; kingdom Metazoa; phylum Chordata; class Aves; order Psittaciformes; family Psittacidae; genus Coracopsis; species Coracopsis vasa. The sequence continues at coordinate 25,297 of JANHGB010009950.1, read as the reverse complement.
GGGAAAAGCAGCATTCAAATGGAATGTGAACCTCAGCTCTATCTATGCTGAATTTTAAGTCCAACCTCTTTCTCCTATTTCTTCAGGCTTTGAAATTTTCCTGAGGAAAGAAGGACAAAATGTTAATGACATTTTTCTTCATTTTGGATAATTGGAAAGCAGATCTACTTCTGGCAGAGCAGAGACTTCATTGACCAGACCCCGCTGTGCTGTGCTTCATGGCCCTCTGCCTTGTGCTGGGTTGGTGAAGACAAGAGCAGCTACAGCCCCACGGCCACCAGGGTGACCCCAGGGCCAGCTCGTAGGTCTGCCCACATGAGAGCAGGGCCCAGTCCCACTGTCTGTATCATTCCATGGATACAGGCAGCACAAGCCTTGAAAGGGGTGGGAAGAGATTGCAAAGGCTGTGGGCTTCTACATAAGGTTTCCTCTTCCTCTAGTGTCACAAGATTCAGGTATCCACTGACCAAGGTCACACCTGAAATCTTAGAAGCAGCTACTGAAGGTAGAAGCACCAGCTTTTCACCCTTTTTTGGTAGCAGCCATCCACCCTATCAAGGCATTTGGGAAATTCCCAGTGCAGTGCCTGCTCACTTGAGACATACTAATTTTATTCTACCAAATAATTTGAGATTTGCTTTTATAATTTTTTACAGAGTATATGAATTTCTTAAACTTTTCCAGTGCTTCTCCAAATACTCATCTGTATTCAGGAAATACTTTCTTTCTTTTGATTATATGTAGCCCTCACATGTTTGCAGATACTATTAGAAGGGCTTTTACACTGTATTCATAATTTTAGTCTTGCAATCTGTCATAAATTGAAATTTTCTTTCAGAAAATAGGAATTCTTTGCCTGCAATTAGGGAACAATGCATTTTAAATATAAAAATAACTCCAGGCCCAATCAAATGGTCCATGAGGCACTAAAGAATATGATACTAATTTTCTCCAGACAATTTAAACCAAATGCAGTTCATATCAAACAGCAACATACCTTCCTAACTAGCACAGACACCAGACATCAGTGGTGTCATTTTCTCACCACAAACCACTAATTTAAAAAAATAAAAATAAATCTCTGTAATGCTTCCTTGTTAAGAACAAACAGTTCATTTAGATAGGATTCATAGCTTTCACGCCAAGTTTAAGAACCTGAAAACTTAGTTTCTCCTGGGAGAAAGAAGTGTGCTTTTTTCCTTGCTTAATACAACTTTCCTTATTTTGAAAGAGGGGCCTATGAATCACAGTGGAACTTCTTCCTATGTTCTCCCAGATGACCTGTTATGGTAACAGTGGGAACACATGCGATGGGTTCCCTTTGCAGGAGTTACTGTGGCTGCAGAGAACCTATGTACAGCTAGCTTCTTCAGAGAGCTTGTTTCTCCAGCAGAGACTATTTCTGCCACTGAAGGGTTACACCTCTCCTTCCATCATTCTATACCCCAGTTACACCAGCTGAAATGTGAACCAGGACACAGCAAATGGTTTGTTTTGACTCCTAGGTGTGCAGTTTTGTGTTAGCCTATTACGGGTATCAGCACCCCTCAGCAGCACCCATGGTCCTAACTCTATGTCTCTTACATGGGAATGGGCTAGAGCACTTTCTCAGGTGGTTGCAGGAAAACTATTCTGCCTTTTGTGGGGACAAGAGTAGAGAGTGAACTGCTGAGAAAAGGGTTGAGGGGCTGCAGATGGACTCATATAGGTTGGTCTGTCCCCTCAAAGCAAGGAGATGGGATGCCAGCCCTAGCCTAAGCAGATCCCAAGGTATGACTACCAGGCATAGATATCTGCTAATCCAGGTCAAAGGCTGATCCATATAAGAGCCTGCTTTAACTGTGCACAAAAAATTCAGGCTAAGACACAGTCACAAGCTAAATAAAACACATTTTTCCTTTCCATGTCACGATGGTGAAAACTAATTTTAAAAGTATGTGCTCATTATGAGGCTGACAAAGAGCCCTTTGGGCGTCTTCCTAATTACTGCAATAGCCTTGGGTGGGGTCTTGGACATTTGGTTGCCTTTTTCTGCCAATGGGGTCAGCTGCCTCCTCTGTGGTGATGTGTGTGTATGTGGGAGAGAAAGCATCGGAAGGCATTGGCCTCTCCTGGAATGCAGTAATGCCTCAGCAGACTATTTGGCAAGCCACAGGGAACCACAGAGAGAAGGCACTTGTGGATATTATAATTGGGAGCAAACTAATGAGAGCATCTGGACAAAGAAGGAGGCAGAGTAAACAACCACAGGTAAACTGCTTAAAGCCACAAACCTTTCGTTACAACGTTTGGCTTCCAACTCTCCTCTCCTTCTGGCATTCCCCTACCCCAGAGGTTTACACCAAGAGGAAGCAAGACACTGGGTCACTATAAGAGGATGCTGTGAGACAAGGAGGTAGAGAGAGGCAAGAACAACAAGCAAAGCAACTGCAGCTGCTGGAGAAAATGTAAATCCTTCCTGCTTTGTGGCTAATAGTGGGTCAATACAGTGGGGACAGCAGTCTCTGCTTCAGCATCTGAATATCTTATTTCCTTTCTGGCAGTCAAATACCAAACATAAAATTCCTCCCCATTCAGCTATCCATAAAATATCTAATAGCTATTGCAAATATTACCCTGTGGTTAAAATGGAACTCCTGAAATATGCACCCTCTCCTAGAGGGTGTTTCAGGACCAAGCCCTAATTTACTAGGAGAAAATTAGAATAACGTTAGAGCTATTATCTCCCTGGGACACATGCTTGAACCTATTTATCTGCTAAGTTTCTTTCTGCTTTCCAAGTAAAGACAGCAGGACATGTGCATCCACAGAGGGAGGGAGTGGAGGGAATAAAAGAGGTTATTGTCACAGAGGCAGTAACCTGTAAAATCTGCAAAGCTGCCTTCATCTTTTCCCTTTGTTGTCCAATGTTTCAGAAATGAAGCTCAGCTGTTGGTGCTTTTTATTGAGCTTACTGTCAAAATAAAAATAAGAAAGGAAGATAGTGGCTGAAAGAGAGAGGGAGAAGAGATCAGCCATCTTTATTTTATAATTTCAAAAATGATTATGTTAAATCCCTTTTTTTTATCTGCTTCCCCAGTTTGCTAACATTTACATTTAATCTCACTTTGATATTTACCAGCATTTGCTTTAGCATAATCTGTGTCCTTCCCTTATTTCCTCAATTTTGACAAAACTGTTGCATAACCATTAGACCCAAGCTTTTAAATGTACAGGGTCACATTTTGGTTTTCCTTCACTTATGCTGCCAACAGCCAGCATTGTGTGAGGAGACAAAAGTACATTTTAAAAGGGAATTCTATATAATTTTGGAGCACTTCACTCATCTGGTCCTGTTTGTTTAGTTGATTGAGAAGTTATACAGCTTATACAATGATCAAGAAGTTATACAGCTCATAAAGGGATTTTATCTAATAATGACCTTAATAGTGATATAGACCCTACATTCAGAGATTACTGGGGCATAGAAGTGATATCAAGAAGAATGTGTCTGAACACTTTTTCTGCTTTTTTTTCCAAGTGTTGTTTGGTTCCTAAACAACCTGCTAGCACACACTATGCACAGCAACTGCAGTGCTGTTGCCAACATCTACCTGTTTTCAGATAAAATTTGCCACACATACTTTCCATATCCAACCAGCCCTTCACCCCTTTGTTAGCACAAGGCATGAGATCTGTCCGAGAAGGGAACCAGCTCTAAGTAAATGAGGCCAAGTAGTTCCCAGCTGCACCAGCCTGACCGGCAAAATTGCTGGAAAGCAGACCAGTTAGGCGCCCAGAGTTGCAATGAGGTTACAGGAGTGAATGAAGCCATGCTGGCCGCAGCAAGGGAGCCTGTCCTCATCCCCCAGCATTGAGCACAGGCTTTCCCTGGTGTCTAAGAGAGATGGTGATTCTCATGCCCCAAAAAACCCCTCAGTAAATCAGCTTCTGTAATAATCAGTGGAAACATGAGGCTGGGAATGCCCAGTATCCTGAGGCTATAAAAGTCTTGAGTCATGTTGAGACTAAATCTTCAGAACACTGTGCTAAGTTGAATTTCCTTTGTAAGCTTTTTCTCATCTCCAGAAATGTTCTGCAGTTTGGCTCATACCTGTACTTCCATGCTATAAATGCACATGGATTTGTCAGGACGTTACCTCTTCCACGTTCCTTCTCTTGTGCTCTCTTCCTCGTTTTACTGTCTGCCCTGCAGCACTGCACCAGTGGGGTTATTCCTTATCTCTGCATGGTCTCCTGACCAGCTTATTTCTGCATGAGAGCACTGTCAGAGCTTTCCAGCTCTGCCGCATCTGTTAATCCCACCAAGCCTGTAGTGTTTTATGGCTGTCCTACTGTGGGCTTCTATAAATGGGGCCCTTTATAAACAGTGAGGTGGGTCTGGTGTGGTTTTGCCCAACTCCTATCATACTTTCCTCTGATTCTGTTGATGGCACCTGGCCTCTGCAGCCCGAGGCCCAGATGCCTTTGCTTTTTAACCACTCCAGATAATGATGCCAATGCACCCTCTTGATGCTGAGCTCTTCCAGGCAGATCCTCATGATTAGAGACAGAAATTCTGCTTGATGAAACTTAATATCTAAAGCCTGGTTTAAAGACAGGATGTCACAGCTGTGTGAACACGGATATATGGAAGAGAGTTAGGCAGATAGGCATCTTGTTTTGCATTATTCATTTGCATGTTTCTCCAAAGAGGATATTCATAAAACCTGTATCTGTAGATAAAAAACCTACCACTGCTTTCTGCGGAGCCTCACACAATGATTTGGCTGTGAGAGAAACCAAACTGGAAACATTTCTTCAACTCTCTGCATAATCCTTTTGAGCTTTATGAGCTCAACTAAAAGAAGTACTAAATCCAAGCCATTCTTGGTTTGGATTTTAGTACTCAGACCTCAGTTAATGAGGTTTATTAAGGCTAGTTCTGCTTATTGTATCTCTTGTTACATGGGCAAATTAATGCAAGAGTGGAAACCAAGCTTCCTTCCCTGCAAAAGTTCTTTCTATTGTCAAAAAAGTTCTGTCTGCGTTTAGACAAATCCAACAATTCCCCTCTTTTGTTAAAATGGTTTTGTGCTGTGTAAGTGATTAATCATTAAGAAGAACAGTGAAGAAGGCACTAACTAGGGTTATAACATGCTCATGGGATGTGGAGGAGCCAAGTTAAAATCCCTGCCTCAGTTAATATTGGTTTGCTTGAAGAAAATGGAGTGCTTACAACAGAGGAACCTGAAGGACTCTCTCCTCATGTAGGCAATAAGCAGATACGTCTCTTCTCTCAAATGGGGATTCACAAGGACTTGAATCCAAGTTTTCCATTCTTTGTAGCAATTCACTGTAAGATTTCATATGCCTACTGAGGACTGAGTGTTCTCTCAAGCTTGACCAACAGTACCCTCTGGGGTTTAGAGATGTTTCCTCCCAGAACTGGTACACACATTTTCCCCTACCTGCAAAAACTTCAGTTTCATCTAACTGATGTATTCCAAGAAGAAACACACTCATACAGTTCCTTACCAACTCCACTTTACCTGAATCTCATTGATTATACTGTTTAGAAAAGGGGTACTGTGCTTTCTCCCTCTTTTCTGTAGTTTGGCTACCATTATCTGTAAACACTTCTCTTTTTTTAGCCATAGGTGATGTACAAGAACTGGGGTTAGTCTGGCCTTCATTACAGTTTTTGCTGTTGCATATGACAAAAACAGTTGGGAACAACAGTTCAAGCCCCATTGAACTAAGGCAACTTAGCAATAGATAATTGTTCAAGTTACAGATACGAGCTAGGACTCTCTCGGTGTGGCTGGTACCATTAGTACACTGCAGGTTTGGTGCAAGTTGAGCTCATCAGACTGTTCTCTTGTCCTCTTGGCACTTGTTAGCATAGCCCAGGATGCAAGAAGCAGCTGACACAGCTTCTGACAACGAACAAGTACAAATGTCAGAGATGTACGTTCACTCCAGTGGAAATGATTCCGTACTACCATGCTTCACAGGTATGAAAGACAGCTTTCCCTCTCACTAAGGGAGCTACTCTAAGCTGTAACGCTCTCTCCCTCCATATGCATACACACACACATGCATATACCCTTATAGGTATAGCTTTTCAATGAAAACGAAGTAAGTGAGAATTTGCTGGTTTTTCCATTACATTTGCTTTCAGGCTTTTTTACCAAGCTAAGGAAGGAAGAAAGTGAGAGCACTTCAGAAAGAAACCAGCCCATACCGTTCTCAGCAATGAGAAAGGTAATTTGGTTGTGTTTTCACCCATTCACTGTGCCACACATAATCAAGAAATATTGGCAGATAATACCAACATTATGCTCTTAATTTTGATGGTTTGTGGGTGCTAGGCACAAGAGAGGAAGCCTGTTCTGGAAAGGGTCAGAGAAATGTAGCAGGCAGCAGCACCACAAGCTGAATTTTCCCTGAGGCAACACGTCTAACACAATTGGCAGCTCATTTCTCCTGCCCTTGGATGTGAGCTGCTTCTGAATGCCTCCCTTGTGCTAGCCCTGGTACTGAGCTAAATGTGGGCTTGGTGCCAATGATTACAATTCCCATTAGCTGGAATATACATTAACTTCAGAGGCTGTGGACCTCTCCAGCAAGGGAATAGGCTGCTGTATACAGCCATTATTTTTCTGGAAGAGAAGGAACTCTCTTGTGTGCCTTTTATTCACTCACACAATCTGTTTGTTTAGATTTCTTTTGTTTGTTTGGTTTTGATTTGGCTTGGTTTGGGTTTTTTTTGAAACTGGCACTATGGAAAACAGCCTTATAAGGGCCCTGGGCCAGATTCATCACTGCACTGTAGCATTTTAGGTTGTCAAGCAACGTGGCATTGGGCGTCTGCAGCCTGCTGGGGATGAGGACATACCCCAGCAACAGGCAGCTCCTCCAGCCTGGCAGGATAGCTGGGAAGTCTGCATTTGCCTCTGCCACACCATGCACGTACACACAAGGCAAGAGGATGCCCTGCAAGCCTGAGCAGAAAGAGAGAGGTCACATGTGGGAAGAAAGTCTCTTGAAGCTTCAATGGTTTAAAGCAGCTGTGAGAGCTCTTTTGAACGGAGAGCATTTCCCACGATTTACACTTACCTTTGCTCCTTTATCCTTGAATGAACCTGCTATCCTGGTCAGATTTTAGCTGTAAGCGTGAGTCGTTAATCATCTGTCTCTCCTCCTGAAGCCTAAGATACAGTCTATGGCTTTAAGATTCATTTTACAGCAGTTTATCAAGAAAAATCCTGGTTCACAAGTGGGAAAAGTGTGTCTTGAGCAGCCATCCAACACTTCACGTATTCAAGGTATCGGTTGTTACTTTAGTCTGTGCAGCCTAGGTCCTGCCCTCCTTTTTCCTCTACAAAGAGTGTGTTATTTTCTGGGCTGTCAGTAAAACTCTGTGTCTCAGCTCGTACAATCAAGTTGCTGTTTCACAAAAGGGAGCCGAGGAAAGGCCTGGAGAAGTGAGGAGCTAGCATTTGCTCTTGAGTGTCCTCAATCTCTCCCACCACTGAAACAGGTGTCTTGATTTTCAGCATTGAGGAGCTGGTCATTTTTTCCATCTCTTAAGTCTGCTAAGCAAATTTGTGTGCTAAATGTCTCTGTTGGTTAGGTCCTTGGAGAATGAACCAAGATGTGACCTGTTTGAATGAAATAAAGTGAAAATTCCTTTGTCTCTGTGGCTCACTGCAGAGGTACAGTATGGTGGATAGATGGGACGCCTAAAGCACCCCAGGGCCTCAGCAGAGGTGAGGGCTCATACATCCTGAGTATAGCATAGACAGTCTCTGGCCAGAGGCTTTTACAGTCTAAAGTAATAAACAGATGAGGAACAAGGGCAGCATTGTCTTCCCTTTTCTGCACACAGGGAACCAAGGCAGAGAAAAGTCAATGGTTTACTCAACATTTGCATTTTGCCTGAAGCCTGTATCACACAGAGAAAGAACCAGAAGGGTCCCCAGATTCCTCTTGAAGACCTTTGCTACAATGTTGTTTTCATATTGGAAAACTCTGATGCTTCAGAAAATTATTAATTGCTTCCTGAACCTCTCACAGCCAGGCATACTGGTAGCATGGAAAAAGTGATTTTTACATCTGTGAAGATCTGCACATTCTCAATGGATCAGAGGTGTCAGGCACATGTCAGGCCTTCTGTTCTTTGAGAATGTTTTGACTCCCTGCATCCTCCCTGTCTGCAAACTGGTTTAAGTGGCTTATTTAGGCAAGTAGAAACTGGCCTACATGGCTGCTCAAGGGGAAAGGAAGAGCTGGGCCACTCTTCTGCTTCCATCTGGGTATGTGTTGAGTTGTCCTCTCACCTTGCTCCTGTTTTAAATCATCTGTATTCCCCTGAAGGGACTCACCAATGCTGCACTGGAGTAAAGAAGTGGGAATGTCAGTCAACCAGCAGAAGATCTGAAAGCTGGAAGAAGTTTTCAGAGCAGGAACAACTGGGATTTAACTTTCATGTTGCACCTCCCATTAACTCAAGTTTTATCTCAGGCCTTTCAAAAAAGAACCCAGCTTTGCTCAGTTCCTGTGCCAATATGCTGATACCATAACCCCATCTGTATCTGACACTCATTGTTAATCCCAACCGTCTTCTGTAATCCTCTTTGTATGATCCAACCTCATCCCACTCCCATTTGACTCTTTATGTAATGCCACTGCATTACACCCCTTCTCTAATACTATCACCACATAATCCATCTTTACTGTGTCTCTAATCTCCTAGTTTTATAATTATTAGCCAGAGCATTTGCTTTTTTTTACCCAGGACAATTTCCATCCACAGTTTCAACAAATTGATGAATCTAGGATTATACTCTAAATCATAAAATCTGTAGAAAGCTCTTCTCAGGCTCTTCTTGGTAATAACCTGTGGTAATGAACTTATGTTTATTGTTTAATATTTCTCTTTGCACCAGAGATGGTATCAGTTATTCTTGGTTTTGTATTGTAATGTTCTGGGGTTTTTTGTATTGTTTTGGTTTTTATTTAACAATTCATGTTTTTATTTACTGAGGAGAATTTTTTTTCCTACTATTCTGACAATTTAATCATAAAACTCCCCCTGTGAATGTTCGCTACTGTCATTATTGACTTTCTAGGCTGAAAGACAGGAAATTCTCTGCATAGCTGACCTTCCTTTATGATATTAGCAGCAATTTGTGACAGAAAATTCTTGTCTGCTTCATTTCAGACCTCGTCCTGCAGTAGCAATGCTAACAGCATTTTCTGTTGCTTAACTGCAAGTCATAGCCTTGATGTTTGCATTGGCTGTGTGCCACTGGAGCTTACATTGGCAGCCAACAGGTTGCAAGAAAGCAGAACTGATGAAATCTTTGAAAAGTTTAATTTTCCAAAAGGGTTATGCTGCATTACCCAGTATGAACTACATCGTTATAAGCTGGTATAAATCAGCACAAATCCTCTAAGGCAGGCGTACCTCTAGTGATTTACATCAGCAACTGCTCTAGCAGCTGCAAAGAAAATTAACAGTCTGTATTTTATAAAGTGCAACAAGTCAGACTTCCATCAGTGACTTTCCATGCTAGCTTCTGCTGACTACTGTATCTCCATGCTCCTTTGTCTGTGAATAGGGGTGAGAAGCACCAACTTGACTACTGCTTGAGGAACAGAACAAAAATACCCTTACATGTTGTCTTCAAAATTCTTTTGGAAAAAGTGGCATCCTTAATTTTTAGCACAAGACACATTTGACCAAAACAGCCTTACTAGCACATCAGGTTTATGAAGTCTTGATTTAGGAGAGACTCTGGCTCAGCATTGCTGGGTTTAACTGTGAGCATGTTTAACTTTGCTGTGAGCCATATTCACAGCCCTAGTTTCAGTATCTCAGCTATCTGAATAGTGCCTGGGGAGAAGGCCTGATGTCTGAGAATGATTCACATAATCCAGGCTGAAGCACAGAGACCATCAAAGCTAGTCAAGATGAAATACCAAGGAGAAAAGGACATATTAAATATCTTTGGAGCTTAAAGCTTGTGGGAGTTATTTGTCTCTCCTCAGGTTTTCATTGTAAACGTGGACCCCCTCCCAACTTTTTATGTCTAAACCAGGAGAGAGTTCTCTTCTTAGTTAGTGTACTTGAATAGGATCCAAGAACTTGGATTCAAATACTTCTTGAGGCAACTTGCGCTCTCATCTTTTATGAGTCTAGTGAATAATGAAATATCAATGGAATGTATTCTGCTTCTAAATAAAAAAGATGGGTAAGCAAGTAGTAAGGCCTGCATCTTATGTGCGAGTGCTGTGATCATGGTGCAAGAGTTGTCCTTGCATTCCTTCTCTCTGCCACAACAAATTTTTAATTACATTCCATAGATAGTAACAGATTCAGCAACAGAGTTGAAAAGCTCCATCACAGTAGATCTTGTTATTCAGGTCTTACAGTCACCACTTATGATATGTATTCACATCTCCTTAGGCAAAGAAATTATCTGACCCAGGACACCTTACAAAGCAGGCAATTTCTCAAAAGATTAAGTCAAAGTAAAATATGTGTCCCATCTGCTTCCTGATTATGTGGAAAAAACCTGAAATGGGCAGCATGGGACTTCAGAAGGGGCACTTGCAGTCATATGTTTTTTGTAAATATGAAGGCAAGTCTCAATATTTTGTTTGAAATATGAAATAGGACATGAGCAGCTGAGTCTTCTCAAGGTAGATACAGTAATTCAAGCATTTAAGGAGCCTCCCAGGGGAAGCTTAGGCACACAACGAATTCAGATATCTGCAAAGCTGCATGGGCAGAATTTAAATGCTGGTTATTTAAACGTTGATCTATAAAGCATCAGCTCAGCATTTAAATGCTTTTGTGAATGTGAGCTCAGATAGCTGGATCAAGGTAGCAAGAGAGCTCTGGGGCATAAGGACAACTAAAAGATGCTTCGAAGTCCCTTCCAACTTACAACTCCATTGCACTATATGGCTATGTGAGGCTCATCCTGGCTATTGTTACTTTGAGGCTTGGTGAGATTCTGCCACCTAAACTGTTGCTGCAGAAAGATGCAATCTCAGCTGAGTGGCCAGCAAGAGTCACTATGGATAATGAGGTTCAAATGCCAGTAGTCCAGTTTCGAAAGAGCTTCTTTTCTTCTCCTGAGAGCTTGTGTACAGCTATTTTTTTCCCCTCTCTTTGTGCTCCCAGTTATGAGGGTATTTCTTGGCCTCTTGTGAAAGCTACTTTCTCTTTTTGGTAGGTAGCACTGGTCCTGCGTGAGCTGCTGCAGTGCCAGATTTAGGGCCTTGCATTTGGGGCATAGGAGGGGATCAGCTTTTGGTTTCTATTCCCAGCTCTACCATCAATTCATTCAGTGGCTGAGTCACTTTGTGTGTATGTCTCCATTTATACATCTCTGTGGTGGGAAGGAGACCAATGTCTGTGTCATGCATCAATATTGTTCCACTGTGCTGGCATACTAGCAGGCATATGCTGCATTGCTTATGGTGCAAGGCAACGCTCTGGGTGCAGGGAAGAGTTTCTGGTTCAGAGGAACTTCCTCCCCACACATACTGTTTTCTAATTGAAACACGGCAAATCTAAGAAAATATCTGTTTGACAGAAGATTTGCAAGGGACTCTCACAGCTACTGAGGTGTCAGGGCAGAAATGGAACCCCGCCTTGGGTTTTGCAGAAGCTCATCAAAGCCAAAGCTGAATTGACATCATGAGCTGGTATTCTCCAGTGAAAAAGAGATTATTTTTCTTGGAATACCCACACACTGCTGATCCTGGATCACCCTTTGCCTCTCTATTCCTTTTTTAGATTTTAAGTTATTTCACACAATGAGCTACTAAAGAGGACACGTAAGGGCACCTCCCCTGAAGCACTGGTTGCTCCAGAGTATCCCTTGGGAAATACAGGGTTTCTAAACTCCCAGCCTGCTGAAGTTGTCCTTTCACCATGACAGCACCTGTGATGAAAAGGACAGCTTTGGAGTACCAGCTGTCTGCTGTCACTCTGCACAGGCTGCAAAAAAGCAGCTGGCAGCTTTCCTGTTCAGTCTTCACCTGCGTCTTTCCTGCCTGCCCTATTTCCAGGCTCTTAAAAAGACTGTGTGGGAGTAGCAGTATCTGCAGACACTGAGAGCATCAGGATGGAGGAATCAAATGGAATATCTGCTCCCTTAGTATCTAATCATATCACTGAGAGTGGCATAGATGTCCATTTTCATCTCAAACAGCTTGCAAAGGCAGCAGTCTGTCACATCTTTCTTGTGCCTGAAAGATCTAGCAAGTACTAGGAGCACTGAAGGACTTGCAGCTTGGATTGGAAAAGATCATGATCTGTAGATCAACCTGGCCTTGAACACTGCCAAGGATGGGGCAGTTATAGCTTCTCTGGGCAGCCCTTGCTGGTGTCTGACCACCCTCACAGTGAAGAACGTTTTCCTTATATCTAACCTAATTCTCCCCTCTTTCAGTTTGAAGCAGTTACCCCTTGTCCTGTCACTGCATGCCTTTGTGAAAAGTCCCTCTCCAGCTTTCTTGTAGGCCCCTTTAGGTACTGGAAGGCAGCTATAAAGTGTCCCCAGAGCCTTTTCTTCTCCAGGCTGAACAAGCCCAGCTCTCTCAGCCTGTCTCCATAGAAGTGCTCCAGCCTTTGGATCACCTTTGTGGTGTCCTCTGAACTTGCTCCAGCAGGTCTACATCCTCCTTGTGTTGAGGGCCTCAAAGCTGAATGCTGTACTTCAAGTGGGTACTTGAGTGAGAGCAGAATTGAAGGGCAAAATCACTTCCTTCAATGTGCTGCTCCTGCTCCTTTTGATGCAACCCAAGACATGGTTGGCTTTCTGAGGTGCAAGCGCACACTGCCACTCATGTTGAGCTTCTTGTCAACCAAAGTAATCTAAAAGTGCTTAATATTTATAAATAGTGAGGATTTCTACCCTGCTTTAGCATTCGTTATAGTTGAAATGATCAAGCCTCCAGCATATGCAGAAACTGCCTTGAGCTTAAACTGAGCAACTATCTAGTAAAATACAATAATGAGATAAGTAAAAACTGTAGAGATGAAATGCCCTGAGCATGCTTGAAAGATTTATTTCCTGGCCTCAGCTGGAGGGCTTTCTACTAGGAAGGATATGATTTTCTGTGTATGCATCCATACAGGAGAGAGAAAGATGTACAGGTTTGAGGGGTATTTACACTTCTCAGGGAGATGCCACTTGGAAACCATTTCTTGTTTTACATGGACCTGTTGTATTTACAGCTGCATTTCCTGTAAGAAAAAAGATGTGAGTGCATAATTCACAGTCTTAAAGTAAAATTTGCCCTACAGTTGTGGTACATGCAGAGAGGCAGTCAAAGCCGGAATTCCTGAAGACTGCGCTGAGGAGTGGAGCCTTGAACTACAGACTGGGAGAGTTTGTATTTGAGCTCAGTATGGAAAAGGCTGCTAGAGACGATTCTGTAGCCAGACTCAGATAAAGGAGAAATGCATAATAATAATTAAAAAATCACATATAATGTAGCTTCCGAGCAATATTTCTAGGGTAAGGAGAGAGCAGTAGTAATTTTGTACTCTCATATCCCTTTGACCTGTATGCCAGTATTCTCACACATCTCTTCTGTCTTTCTCAGTTGCTGCTCCTCTGTTGCTTCAAGGGTGCTTGCTCCAGAGGCTGGACATGGAAGGGAAGATTAGAGAAGGAAATACCTGGGATTTTTCTCCTCTCCATTTCTAGGCCAGGTATTTTAAGCAGAGAAAATGAACAAGCAGAGGAAGTGTCCTGTTGCTGACAGCCAGGAGGCAGAGCCATTCTGCTGAGCAATTTCTGCAAAACAGTTCTGATTCTGGTTTACACGGTGATGGAGCCTGTCTATGCTCCTTCACTCTCTTCTATCAGCTGCTGTTTTCTTAGATGTAAACAACAAAATGATACAGAATCTCAAAAGAGTTTCCATCCCTTCATCCCCAAATACCACTGAAAATGTGTTCCTTTGTCACCCCACAGGATTTTAAGTTTTCTCATAATTTTCTTTCATTTCTCAAGCCTGCAATGCACATCCTAAATGCTGCTTCTCCCTTGTCTCACTCTGAAACATATTGTTCACAGACCCTGCTGACATTACCTATTACACCAGCATAGTTAGGCTGATGCAGTTACATTAAGGAAGCCATTTATATCCGCTGTGTTTCTTGCTAGAGAACTTTGATTAAGGTGGTTTACTAAAATTGAGGGCTACTTCCTCAAGCCCTTCCTGCTGGTTGATGTCTTCCCAGTAGAAGTTACATCACAATGTTTTGTCCTCAGTGGTTAACAGATCATTATCCCCTTATTATGGTGTAAGTAAGTTGCACCTTCTTGATGAAAATCGTCTTGATGTACATCACCTCAGTATTTGCCATGCTAATGAGTGGATCCATCTCCTCCAGAAGCAGCTCATCCTGTTCCAAGTGTTTTATCTGAGCTAAGTAGGAATAATCATCTTGTGTCATCTGCCTTTCTTTCTCCCTCTCTCTAGGGAATGTTAAACTAGCTCACTCCAGCTCCGTAATTTCCAGACAGTATGAGTGAGCCTACTCTTAGTTTTAGCTTTCATTCAGAGCCATTATAAATATGTTACAGTAAAAAGAGTACATAGCAAAAGAGTTAGTTAGCCACCTTCTGCTTGAATTAAACCTTTTGTCATCTCCTTGGCATATAAAATACTGTCTTACATTCATATGTTGTAATATGGGAGTAACCTGAGGCAGCCTGAGCACAGGAAAATCTGTATATTTAGGAAAAGAAGGGGAGTTGCCTTAAGCAAGACAACCTCATTTGACCCTCCTCCTTCCTTTACAGCTGGTGTTACTTGAAGCTGGGACAGAGAAGAATGAGGGGACTGAGGCTAAGGCCAGGTGTTGGCATGAGGCATATAGGAGCTGAACAGGTTTTCTCCATGCCTTCCTGCCAGTGTCCATTAATTCTGAGCCACAGTGCCCTCTGTCATTCCAGCTCTTGATCCTCTCCCTTAATTCTTCTATTTATACCTCCTGAGCTGGAGTCTCCTTTCTTACGTGCCAGTTTTAAACCAGTGTAAATTCACGTCTGCTCCTGGCTTACACTCACCTATAAAAGAAGAGAATTAGACTCATCACTTCTAGGCACCACATGGAGTATCCCCTATCCTTTGATTCTGCTAAATACTCCTTATTCTTATTTTTTGTCATTCTGTTTCAACGCACAGTAACCTGTTGTTATTTATTCCAGTGCTGTATTCCCACAAAGCACCCCTCAATGCTGCTGCTACAGCTGTGCCAGGGACAGCACGCACTTGCAGTTTCCTACATGCTGGGCTGCTCTGGGGTAAACACTTCCAGTGCTGTCTTCCCTGGGGCCCAAGTCAACAAGGAGACCTCTATCAGTAACCTTGTCAGCATTATCTCTCCACACTCAGAATGGCTAATTTAGATTGTCCTTAGGATTGCTTAGTGTTCCCTTTCGTACTATTGAAGAACCAGTTAAGGATTTGGAACTTCCTGTTCTCTTCACTGGCCGAACGATGGAAAAGGCCAACTGGTCTAAGTGTGGCATTTTATGTTTTTAATAGTGATTATATGAATCACAGTAGCAAAATGTTCTTGCAGAGCACATACCCCACTCCCTGATTTTAGTGTCCAAGGGAAGCTGTATATCATTCCAGACGAGGGTTTTACTTTAGACGCGGGTTAGCATATAGCCCCCTGTATTACAGAGCAGTAGCTACTGAACTAGGATCCAAAAGTGTCCTTTAATGAGGTTACTTGTGGCTCTTTATTGGACAAAAATAAATTCCAACTGGCCCATATAACAAATGAAACTCAACTACAAAAATGTAATGATATTTATTCACACAGCTGCCAGCAAACTCACATGCACTATGAGTCATTCCAGATGTGGATAAAAACAAAGTCTGTCTGTGAAAGTAAGTTTCCTGATCCCGAGGAGACTTGGTTTGGGAGTGGAGCTGCACACTGACTTCAGCTGTACTCAGAAGAGCAGACAGGTTCTCCTTCAAAGGGGGAGGGGGAGAGGAAAAGCCATTTATTTATTCCTGAAAAGAAAGGAACTAGGAAATTAAAAAGCTACTATACAGCTAGAGATACGTATTTTAAAGAGAAGGATGCTTTGGAAGACTTTACTGCTGCTGCTGTTCTATTACAGTGCTCATGCCACTGTGACCCACAAATGGAACAGAGGTAAGATTTAAACATGAAAAACTATTTAGTAGAAAAATTTGAGGTTTTAGATTTGATCTGAAATTATGTTACATTCTACATATACATACATATATATAGTATATATCAATATATATATAATTTATCCCTTCCAACTCTCGAATTCTTTCTCTCCTTTAAACAGGTCAGCTAAGTAATTATATAGACAAATAGAAAAATACACATGCATAAGTGCATAAAGGTAAAATGCTATATGTATTATATCATAATACAAATAATATATATAAAATATCCCAAGAACCAAGACAACATTATTTTCTCAATTTTTTCTTTCTCATTCTTTCTTCCTTTTCTCCTGCATTAACAAAAATCATAGGTGATGAAAGCTTAAAGCAAAAGCCTTTGCAGTCACAGGTGGCATAATCTTCTGTTCCACAAGGCAGATACCTGGTAATAGTAAATACAACAATGCCTGGATTTTGAAAGGTGCTTAGGAATGCCTACGATGCTACCCTGATAGACTAGCACATAGAACATAAGGAAAGTTATCAGGCTTCAGCTGCCAATATGACAATATATAGTTGTGACATATTTGTATTCAAGTGTGCAAAGCAACATATGAAATGTTTTGGGACTGTTGGATTGTATAGGAGATGCTTGCTTAAAAGCTAGGGATGATGTTCTTTCCCTTTTTTGTTTTATTCTTTCCTTGGTATTTGGCATGGGTTCAGTAGCTGCTTGAAATGGAAAAAGGAAACACCTCCCAAAAGATTTCTTTGGTTCTGATATTGGAATTCACAGATATTTAAAAGAACTGGAGTCTGTTAAGACCTCAAGCATTCAGGTGCCCCTGTCCCCATCCCAATCTCCCATGTCTTCCTCATTATAATTGTATAGCTGATTTCTTTCTAGTCTACTGTTTGGGTTTGGTTTTGATTTTACAGGGGAGGCAATGGCTAAATGAATCAATGAAGAGCTATGCAATTCTGCTAAGGCTATATGAATGCTTAGTTGTTCCTTGCAGTTAGTGAGGCTCACTGTCAGGACAATGGCATGGGACTCAGAATGGCAGATTCTTTCCCCAGCTTTTTCTTCAGCCTCTTGGATGATACTGGATGAGTCATTATACCTACGTATATCTTACTTTTCTCTTACTGTATAATAGATGGTAATGACACCAATTGTCATAACGAAATCCCTTAATTCTGTAGATAAGTCTTCATATTTTCAGAGGTGACACATAAAAGGGTGATAAAATCAGAACTAAATCTGTATATATTAAAAAAAACAACCCTACCTTTTGGAAGAATGAGGTCACCTTACTTCTGAAATGGAAAAAAAAGAAAATGGTTCATTTCCATGGAATAATCTCTATGTAATTTAAGGATGTTCTTCAGTTTTGCTAACACACTTATTTTCATTAACAACACAACCCTAAAATGAATCCATGCAACTATTAAAGGCCAATTTAACTGCCATGAATATTTAAAGAAAAACATCAGAATTCTATTATTCCTTTTGGGAAAGGAGGTTGTTTTCAATTTGGAAACTCTAGAGGGGTTTTTTTGAGACTTCAGAAGGAAGAGAAGATTCATTCCCCTTTGTGATTAGGAATTCAGTTCTCACAAATGCTGTATACAGACATTTGCTGAGGAGGAAACCACATTTTTTTCTCCACAGCTGTTGGAACTATTCAGCTCCAAATATGTTTTAGAGGCACGACTCCTTCAATAACAGCTACCTCAGAGAGCCTCCCCTCCCCTAAACTATCTATCTGTCAGACCAACCAATGCCATCCTAATTTGCAGTATCTGGAGGGCCAGAGCACTGTCCTAATTTTTGAATTGCTTAGAAACTTCAGAGGAAATTTGAGTACTGAGGCACGACACACCCTTCTGCACACTCAGAGCTCTTCCCCCTCTCCACAAATGACAACTGACTCTTGTCTGGGTTAAACCTCAGTCATTTAGGTCTTATCCTATTCCTGATCTAAGTTTTGCAATGGAGAAGCAAAGACAGATCAGCACCTGGTCTGATGGAAATGAAAGACAGATCTGCATATAATCTCCATTTTTACTAGCAGTCCAGATTGTTTACAAAGCAGTACAACAAAGAATCCTGCTTTAATTACCAGCAGTGGTTGTTTGCAATAGAAATGAACAGTCAATACCGGATAAAATAAGGTCCATCTTTCATTGTTTTTTCACTAGGGGGCACTGGGGCAGCCTTGAATGCCCAGCCCTTGTAGCTAAGTATTGAAGCTTTGGCTCAAGAAAAAAGTCAGACATCAGGAAAGATGAACATACTTGTGCTGACTGGTGAGTGGGAACTCCAGGCTGCCACCTCCCTTTTCCCTTTGCTTTTACAAGTATCAATGAATGGAAATGTATATATATATATATATATAAAAAACATTTCTGGCAGGAAAATTGAGTGGTTTTGCTTTCTTTTTTGGTTTTTTTGTTTTGTTTTGTTTTGTTTTGTTTTCTTTTTCCTCACTCCCCCATCTATTTGTGTTACAAATATCACACTCTTCAACCTGCCTAGATCCAGCTGTGGACATTGGTCCAGAAGTTATAGGCAAAGCTTGGTCCCTAGGATGGACGTGTTCAAAGTAATGAGGAAAAGATCCTGAATAGTGATGAAATAATTTGCTTGTCATCATCTTAGGTTTCCTTGAACCTCTTGTAGGATTAGCTGTGTGGCATTACACTCTCAGATTTTGTGAAGCACCTCTTTAGAGAGAAAAGAAATGTTAGGTCTCTAATGAGTGATATTCCTTATGCGATGGTAAAGGTGAGGACAGATTAATTTCTGAAGGTCACAAATAAGAATCCCAGATCTTAAGACATGCTTTTGCTGGAGAAACTAAGGCACAAAATCCTGTTCTTTGTCAACAAATATAAACAAAAATCTCCCATGCGGCTGTGGTAACTAGACAGAGCGTCACTGCTTGCCACTCATTTACATTCATCAAACTAGTCTGATGAGCACCAGTACATTGAAAAGCAGAAGTTAGCTTCAGATCTGTAATGTAAGAATTGCCAGCTTCTCCAGGAGAAACCTCTAAGGCAATCCTTATTAGCATGTTTCACCTCAGCTGGCTGTAGTTTATTTGCTGTAAGGGCTTCCTGATCCAAATAAATGGCATACAAACAGTACCACACTTAACATGGTTGCTCAGGGAGTGAAGATGCATTTTGATTTTCTGTGTTGAAGACATGAAATAAGAAAGTAAAAATTTTCACCCTTGAGTGAGAAAATGATGTAATTGAGGAACAGTCTGCTCTCCTTAGAGGCTTTCTGCAGAAGGAATTACTTGAAAGAACAGAAAGTCCATCCTCATGATTTCCCCACAACAGTGCAAACTTTTAGTATTTGCTCTACTGTTGTGACAACTGAGTTTGTGAGTTTGATGGAGCAGCTCTTATATGAGCAACTTTTGCAGGGTGCTTCTGCTTGTGGTCTTAGCTACAGCAGGCTGGCAGATCTCTGGTGTCAGGAGAGGGAGGACTATGTAGAAGAGAAAGAGAGTTAGGCTGTTGCTAGAAAGTCAGTCAATCCTTTCATAAAGAAGCTGTATTTAACCTATTCTATATTCTGTAATCATTTGCTGTATAGCAGGTTGCTGGTGATCTTGCTGTGTGGGCAAAGGATGAATGCCTTGGAGACTAAGGCATGTGGTGCATCCCCACACCTTGTGACCTTATTTGCCTCTCTTCCTCCCCCATTTCACATTGCATCCTTACAGCCAGGCACTCCCTTATTGAGCAAGTTGTGGGATTCCACTGCCGACAGTAACGCTTGGTTTGGCATTTTTGGCTTGGACATACAAGCAAAAGGAATATGGCCTGAACACGGCATGTAATTACAACACAAATGGTCAAGCACATATATACACGTATGTCCAGAGGGCCTTGAGTATACCAGGTTACAGTCTTGTTAAAAAACAACTTGTCCTACACTGTTAAGTCATAGGAAGGAGGCATTAGAAGAATATTTTCTGCCCTTTAAGCAATCAGAAGAAAGCAAGGACAAAAGTAAATTTTCAAGCAGATCTGGAAAATATGTGAGAATTAATGAAATAAGCAGGTAACAAGGATATCTGCATGGCACAATGGCATGTGGAGTAGAGATCACAGACTCAGGGCTGAGACAAGCTGCCTGCCTTGCGCTTCACAGGACAATGTAAGGGTTTTAGCTGATGTCCCTGTAGGATGATAGTCACGTGCATAGGATGTGCCCAAGAGAATGAGCTCTGCCTTTCAGCAGGGATCACCTGGCTGGATCTAGTACCACACTGATATGCTTTCAGTTCATCTGGCTCTGACACCTCTGCCGTAAGCTTTACTGTGTGGCACAGACGTGGCCTTGCTGTTCCTGGTGACAAATTCCTTGGGCATCAGCTGTGGTGAGAGTCTGAAACTATTGAATAAAGAGCTATTGCAGAAAGAGCAGAGACAGAGGACTGAAGAAGCAGCTGAAAAGGGATTACTTATTAGTACCTGGGAAAGCTGCTTGGTGTTAAGAAAGGTAGCTAGAATATAAGAGTCTCTTAAAGGACTTAACCTGTGTAGGATAAGTGTCCAATAGGGTAAGGCTGCAACTGTAATCAAAATTCTTTTTAGCATGTCCTGATTCCCAAAATACTTCTTTGAGGGCAGACGTAATTCATTTAACCTACATGGAGGATGATCCCTAAATCAGAATTCACAGTGGACACCTGAAGCTGAAAGACCTAAAGGACGCTTTAAAAAAAAATCAAAGTTTCTAATCTCTTCTAGGGCAATGATGCCAAACCGTGATGAGATCAGAAAGAGGATAGATTATAGAAGCTTCTACAGTTTAGTTTAGATCACAGATGGGTATTGTACTTTATAGAAGCAGTCATGCTGTTAGCAAGGAAGACTCTAAGTGATTCTGAGGCTCTTTCTCCCCAGGAAGCAGCCAAAAAATGGCTAAAGTTTACAGCTCATACAGTCGTAAATTAGATAACAGAATCAAAAGTTAGAAAGGAGCTATACAATTTTGAAGAAAATTGGGTAAGCAACAAGTGGAAGACACATGAGGTAAAGCTGTTTTCTCTTTGATATGTGCTAGACTAAGTGAGAACTATGAGCTGAAAGTGGCACCAGTAGAATCTTTTCTGTAACCCCAGTTCCATCCCAGTACTGAGGACTAGCAAGTCAGTAAAGCATTTGTTGCCATTTTGCTCATTTTAATTTTTTTTTTTTCAGGATTCTTGCATTTTAGGAGACTACATTCTGTAGTGTCCCATTTATTTGCCTCAGTCCCAGGTATAGAGATGCCACAGGATCTGGATCAGTTTGTACAAGAGCCCTCATGTCCCAGCCCAAGTTCAGCTCAGAAGCACCTCCTGCCATTCAAATCCCTCCTCATACTTTCACATGGAAATAGCTCCGTTCACCTGACCTTTAACAACCATCTCACCTCTCTTAATGTATGCTGTTAAGAAAATGTTGCCTTCTACAGGTGAAGTAGCCTTGTTAAAATGAAATAACTCAGGTACACATGCAAAGATGTAGGGTGCTCTGTGAGTCCCCTCCTGATTATCTTACACTTGACTGATGGACCTAGAGACCCCACTGGTACCTGACATTATGCGAACATACAGAGTGAAAAAAATCTTTCCTTCTCCAAAGAACTTTCAGTGTACTTAAGGAGAGGAAATGTTAGCATCCCTTTTCATTGTGATACACAGAGTAACTAAATCAGTTGCCCCAGACCTCTTCAGGATGGCTCTGTGTGTATGGTCCTGTATGTTGTGATTTAAAAAAAAAATTGTTTCTGAAACATAAAATGCTTTTCGTGTTGGGTAAATCATGCCAGACTCATCAGGAGCGAATGACTCCTCAGGCAGAAGAAATCTTGTAAGAAGCGCTGAATAGTACAATGTCATTGAAAGGAAAGTCAGCAGGTCTTAATGAACATCACCAGGCTGCAGAGGATCCGATTATTCAAGTAGTGACAGAAAGATGTAAATTGCTGAGGTAAAGCACTGAGTGGTGGAGCAATTAACTTTGCACGCAGCGCCTGTGCCTAGGTTCAAGGCAGAGCAGGACCCATAGGGTTAGCCTAGGTTACTGGAGATGAGCACTGGTGTTTTTGCCTGCATGCACAGCCTACACCCACCTTCAATCAGGCTCTGAAAAACCTTGCATTCTCCCTCTGCATCTCCTTGGCTCTGCTGCAGGGTGCCAAGTCTGTCCAAGATGCAGAGAATCTAACTGTGTACATGGACTCAGCTGCAGCAAAACAGGGAGCTGTGCGAGTGTCTTGGTTTGAAGTGGGCAAAATAGTCTGCTCCTTGCTTTAACTTCAAAAGCACCTAAATGTGCAAACCAGCACCACTGAAGTCAGTGGGAGTTTTGCCACTCACAGGAGTGAGGCCACAGTCTCGGTCATTCTCTGGAATTTGGTTTCCTGTAGTAACCCTCATTGTTAAAAGCTTCCAGCCCAAATGTGTTATTTGTAAGGTTAAAGTGGTTTTCAGCAAAATGGCACTGGCATGGGTGAAGTTGATGCAGGTCTGCTACATGGATAGTTGATGGTGGGAAGCAGAGAAGGAAATGTATCAAAGCATCATAAAAAGGTTAAAAAAAAAAAAAGGCAACTTGAGGATAAGCTGCAAATAACGCTTGTGGAGAGACACACAAAAAAATGCCTCCAAGGGGATAGTCACTTATGGGGTATTCTCTCCCACTTGAAGGAGATAAAGCCAAAGAAGGGATCCTCTATGCCTCTATTGCTCCTGTGTTTCTCATTACTCTGAAATCCTGTTTTATTTGGCTGCTTCTGTTGCAGCTTTACAATATATCCACCACAGCATACATGCTCATTCAGAGACATTAAACACTGTCTACACCACAAGCCACGGGGCTCCCTTGCCTACTCAGTGGCTAACCCTTAGCCACTAACTCTTTTTATCCCCACTGAGGTGCTCCAGGTTGCAGCAGTAACCTGGCTCTTCTTTTCTCACTGTCATGGTGCTCCTGGCAGCGCAAGCTCAGTGCTGGTCTTGTAACTAAAAAGAATGTGAGGAGGAAAGAAGCAAAGTTAAATAAGCTTTGCTATTCCCAGTTTCCACAAACATTCCTTTCCTCTGGTGAAAGCGTATGTGCGGCCTTTCCTGGCCCAGTTTGCTGGTTAAGCTTGGCAACTTCCCTGTTCCCCTGAGGTCGGCACACATACCACTCGTCCTCTGGAAATTCCTCCTCAGCCACAGGGAAACAGGTCACCAGCCAGGAGCCAGGCTCCAAACTTGCTGAGTGTCTCTCTGCTCAGGAGGAGCCAGGTGGGTAGCTGAAAAAAAGTTGCTGAGAAAGGGAAAAATAAGTTGTTCAAAGCTCAGAGGTTATTTGGGAAAAAGCGGGACAGTGGAAGGACAATGCTGCACTGCAGTCTCTTGTTGGAGACCCAAATGCACAAGGTCTGCTGAGATGCTTAAGGTTACCCCACCCTCTGGCATGGCACTGGGAGAGCAGAACATTCTGGGTAGTTTTTGCCTAATCATGAAGAGAGTAAACTGCACTGGACTAGATGTAGATATCTGCTGCAAGCCAGAACATCAGGATTTCATCATCTCCATCTCTTTGGCACGTGGTGGCATGCCCAAAACAGCGCTGATGCTTCTAATTTCTGTCTTGGAAAAAGTACAGACTTTTCAATCTGGTAGGGCTTATCTGAGCCACTGAGAGGCAGAAAAGAAACGCAAAGGCGAAAGGCAGACATGCTGTGAAAAAATAGAGAAAAAGCTGGAGGTGAAAATGTCAATGGAAGAAGGTAGCATGAATGAGAGGAAGAAAAAGGTAAATAGTGGAGAAACAGAAGATGTGATAAACATGGATGGGAAAGATTAAAGCACACATACATTTAAGATTAGGGTAGCTGACCCTTCTCAGCATGGTATGTATCCCCATTTGAACCCACCCTTCAGAAGATGCCCATCTATTACAGCTGGTCTTCATCTTACCCATCTGCTTGCCAGGCTCATGGGATAGTTCAATTTCTCTGGAGTTGGCACTGCCTTTTTCTCACGTAAGCAGGACTTGTGCTTACTTCTGGTCTGACCAGCCTCTCAGCACACTAGGATGGTGAGATAAGCTAGTCTGGGCAATTTAACACTGGTCACAGTATATAAGTTAAAGTTACTGCTACTGAATCAGCAATATGTCAAAGTGCCTGCACAGTTGTGGGGTTTTTTCATCTGTGTCCTTTTGGGCTTTCTAAACTATGTAAGTATGAAAAAAAAAGACTTTCTACAGCTCAAGAAACAACCTGTTTTATTCCACAGAAGCTGCAAGAAGTGTTCTGTTTTATGGAGCTGTTGGGCTACAGCGTTTCCCGTTAATGCCAGTCATAGTCATAGCGCCACAGCTGCACAAGTGCCTCTTTCCCCCTGTCAGACCCTTGAGGGATGGATCAAGTTCTGCAAGCCCTCAGTTTCCTCCCTGGATTTCATAACAGCCATGACATTAAGTTTCTGTTTATGCCTGGCACTGAAGGAACACAAAGTAATTGTTTATTCAATTTATTTATTAAATGAAGATTTTATGTCTGAAGGAACTGTTCATGTCTTAAGCCCCCTCTTAAAATAAAATACATTAAAGGCATGCCTCATTTTTATTTACTGCAATTGTTCATAACTTGGCACTGAACAAACTCCATTTCCAATTAAACATTACTTGTAGACATCCTAATATAGCACAGCCTGTGTTAAATGAAACCATCCATTTGTCATAGTCACAGCAACTTCTGGTTTTCTGGATTGCCATGCCAATTTGGCAGAAAGCTTTGGAAGGTAGTAAGTCTAATGACAAAAACGTATATACTGCTTGTTTTGTTGTTTTCTACCACTGGGGTTTTTAATAAACAGTGCTCAAAGTGGTTGACCTACCCTGGCTCGTACTTAACAAATCAAAAGCTCAGTTGGGTCCCCTCAAAGACAGAAGAATAGAAAAGTACCCAAAGGATTTTCCACCCTGGGTTATCCCATAACAGGAATCAGACTTGGTCATCAAAGATCAGATACAATCAGACTCACTTAGGCTCAAGTGGCAAAGGGCAATGTGTGACTGCTGTGTGTTGGGCTCTCCAGCA
>JANHGB010009946.1:0-10216 GCA_026283785.1 Coracopsis vasa | reverse complement strand
GCGGCGCCGGGCCCGGCATGCGGCGAGGAGCGCGGCCGGGAGCCCTGCAGGCGGGCCCGCCTCTGCGTCCCGGAGGGGGCAGTCACCCCTCACGGGCCGGTGCGGAGCCGGGGCCCGCCTCGGGAGAGCGGCGGGAGCTGGAGCACACCGGTACCGGTTACACAGCGCTCCGTCTGCGGAACGTGAGATACCTGTGTCCGGCAGAGCGCAGCGGATGCAGGCAGAGGGCGGCTGCCCCACAGCGGAGGCGACCGGGCAGGGGGCTCTGCGGTGTGAACAGCACAGGAGAGCTCCTGGAGGCCACAGGCTTCAGAGGTGCCGCTTCTGCTCCTCCCAGATAGGGGTGCTCAGGGGCTTCCCACGAGGCAATCACAACTGGACTGTGCCTGTCTCTCGAGGAAGCATGCCCAGGACTGGAGCGTGCCCGAGCTCTCCCCTGCTTTGCCAGTCTGGTTTAACCCAATCCTCCCAATAAAGCCAGTCTGATGTACCCCACAGCACAGAGCCCTCACCAGTGCCTGTGCGTGTCTGTCAGTCCCGAGATCGAAGTGCACAGGTCAGAACAAGTCCCACAGGGTGGGCAGCCTTTGAGCAAGATCAGGTACAGTCACTCTTTGGTCCAGAAACCTTCTGTGAGTCAAGATCATGCTTTAAATCCTCCCTGTCCATCTTGATCAAGAGCCACACCCCTTTGCTGAGGGGCCTGGCAGTATCTACCTGCTGGGCAATGGCTTTAGGAAGAGAGAATTGAAGAGCTCTCAGTGAGGTGTTGTTTTCGGGGCCATCCCTCAGTCTGGCTGGCTCAGGCAGGACATTTGGCTGCAGCCCTGGTTAGATTTGCACCGAGCGTCACCTCCTCAGAGGGGAGAGAGGAGTCCCAAAGTCCTGGGCAGCAAAGGGAGCAACAGGAGCACGCAGCGAGTCCCAGGTACCAAAGAGGTTCTCCAGAACTGCTGCTGCAACCGAAGTTATGGTCTCCTGGGTGGGCACAGGACACTGAGGCAGCACACTCACCTATGGAAGCTGGTGGGTTCCTCTACGTTTGGTTTCCCCATTACTTGTGAGCCACCGTCACCGTGTCAGGAGCCCTTCTTTTCCACCAGGAAAGCTTTGCTACCGATGCCCTGCTGTGAGCTCACCTGCGCCACCCACCGGCACTTCATGGGGCTTCTTGCTGCAGTGAAGCACTGAGGATGTCAGCTCTGTGGTGGGGAGGAGAGGAAGCACCATGCCACTGGCACAGGTGCCCCCGAGGCATCAGGGGCACTCACGGCAGCCAAGATGGGGCCTGTGGGTGCACCAGTGAGTTGAGCACACAGCCCCAAGAACAGCATCAGCAAGGAGTAATCCTGGCTAGAAACCATCTCCCAAGACCATAAAGAAAGGCAAGTCCTACCCTGGCAGGACTGCTGGCCCGGGAATACTCCTCCTGCACAGGAGTTTCTGGAAACATGTGAGCGAGTAGGCACTACACTGGGTTTTGTACACAGGAGCTGTCTGAGAACATGCAGCCCTGGGGGCTCCTGGGCAACTCGTGCTGGTGCTGAGCTAAGATGACGGGTATGGTCAAGCTCAGCTTACCCTGGAACGCTCCTGCTCCACAGAGCCAGTCTCCACCACCAGCACAACCACAGCCCCAACCACTACAAAGGACCACGACAGCTCAACACCACTTCTGGCTTTATTGCCACCCACCCCGATACAGACTGGGGACATGGCCCCGAGGATGGTGTTACTGAGGACGAGCCTTCAGACGTTGTACCCGATAATGCCACGCTTGCCTATGATCTCCCCGACGTAAAACCACATCAACACCTCCGTGGCCACCAGCCCGTTCCTCACCGCTTCCTGAAAGAAAAGAGAAAACCTGCTTCAACTCTGAGCTCCTTCAGCTTCAGGTCTCTTGTGAGCAGCTCCTTTGGTTTCCATGGCACCAACAGAGCACATCAAGCCAGTGTGTCTTAGGAATTACTATGGAATCCAGCGGGCAGGACCTCAGGAGGCTGCAGAACCTCCTCAGGCAAAATAAAAAAGATGAATGTAAACGTGTGTCTTGTATCATTTATATTTATCTTATAAATGTGGCTCTTTGGAAGCCCGGCACCAACCACCACACATCTTTGGAGGGTCAGCCATGTGGGGACAAAGCCCACTGCAGCACGCATGACTCCTGCGGGCCCTGTCTCACACTGCATGGATGTGGTGCTACATACCGGCTGCACAGGGCGGGGGGAGGAGGAGGAGGCGGCAGCGGCCGGACCCGTGGGCTCAGAGCCTAGCAGGAGCCCCAGGGATGCTGTGGAGCGATGCCCGGTCCCCCCCCGGTGCTGTGTCCCCAGCTCCCGCCCCGCCGTTACCCTGACGGTGAGCTGCGCCAGGCGGCCGGTCTGGAAGTCCCTGATCATGGCTTTCATGCTGTCAATGGCCCGGGGGATCTCGGCGGGGGTCGGCGGGACCAGCTCCACCTTGGCGTAGTACCAGAACGTGGCCAGGCGCGGCTTCGAGTACGCCACGGCGGCTGCGGCAGAGGGGAGGGGGGAACACGCGTTTACTCAGCGGCTCGCAGCCCCCCCCGGTTCCCGCTCCCCCGTCCCCGTTCCCGGCGCTCACCGCTGAGGAGCTGCGGCCCGCGGGTGCTCAGGGCCTGCACCAGCTTCTGCGCCATGTTGCAGCCCCGGCCCAATGTCACCCCGCCGCGACCGCGCCCAGCCAGGTCCCCGCCGCCGCGGCTGCCCTTCGCACCGCCTGATCCCGCCCTCTCCAATCAGGCAGCTAGCCGGGCAACCCGCAAAGCCCCCGGGCCACGTGCGCGGGGCGGGGCTCGCCGCCACGGGAGCCGCGACTTCGAGAGCCGGCGGTGCCGCTCCCGCCCCGGTACGAGGCTGTCCTACAGCTAAGGCCGCCCCGCCGCTGCCAGACCCCAGCACCAGCTCTAAGATCATCTCCACCTTTAATTTCCAACACCCCTCTGCCCCCAGCAGGCAGCAGGAAAATGAACCGGCACATGCAAGTTGGCACAACCACCCCACGTCTGACCCTGGGGAGTGGCTGCCGTGGCAGTGCCATCACACTGAGCCTATGGGTATAGAAGGAACAGAACAGGGGGAACGTTTTGGCATTGCTGGGACAGAACAAGTGGGAGAGGGTCCGCGCCCTAGGACACAACGCGAGGCTGTGCTCTTCCCTAGGCAGAGGCTCAAAGCTGTAGTGCAGCGGAAAGTCTTAGTATTAAACAGTAAGTCTCAAAAGGAAGAGACAGAACAAGGGAGGAAAGGGAAGGTCCAAGGAGAGACGCGGACATGGTGCACCCTCAGTCAAGGTGGTGAGTTGCTCTGGAGCTCCAGCCACTGCCCCACGAGGCATTTATCTGGCCGGTGATTGTAGGTCTAGGGCCAAGATCCCTGGTTTCAGTTCAGCGTATCATCCAGCTCCTTCTGCTTCTTCCTCTCTGCAAGCCATCGCTGGATCTTCTCTTTAAGCTCTGTGTTTGGTCTGATCTGGTCCATGGTGAGGGGGCTCCGGTTGAAAGGGTCTGTCTGATCGCTGAAAGACAAAGCACAGAGGGGATCATTTGGACAGTCCCAGTGCTAGAAATAAAACGAGGAGAAGGAGGCAAGGGATAAGTGAGACAGGCCTCCAAAACTGCTGCGTACCTGAGGAGGTGCCGGGCTATAGTCGAGCGGTCAACAGTGACGCGGGACGAGGGCAGGATCACAGGGTCAGACATCAGTGTGCTCATGATAGGATCCAGGAACTCGTCACAGGCATCTGCATACGTCTCCTCCTCCTGCTGCTGCCGGTCTGCAAGAGACTGGGGGGCACATGGAGCCTTCAGCCGTGGGGGCTCCTGGTTCTTCAAAGCCCAGGTTTGCTCCTAGCCCACAGCTAAAGCTTTTACTGGTGGGTGCTGCCCAACGGGAGCCTCAGACGAAGCCTCGTTCCCAGAAATCCCTCCCCACAGCAAGACACAGGGATACACAGGCAGAACAACCACATCAGGAAGCAGTGCCTCCTTCTATGTGTGCCTAAATTCAGTGGGGTTCTCACCTTGATCCTCTCGGCCAGGTTGCTGAAGGACACGATCATGTTCCCGGGCTTGTTGATCTTCTTCAGGACCCGGACGGTCTGGGCGAAGAGCGTTGGTGAGTAGGAGCGGCCATCCTTGGGCACCGTGGCACAGAAGTTTTCCTCGTCCCTGGGCCACAGGTGGAAAGAGAGCAAAGGTTTAAGAATCCACATATATCAGGTGGCAAAATGCAGTCCCCAGGACAGCAGCACTACCTCAGCAGAGAACTCAAAGCTAGAGAAAAGCCTGACTGCAATGAAGCGCTTCTCCCAGGTCCTCTCCAGAGTGACCCATGGTATGAACATAACCATGATAGTGTTTAGCTTCCACCCCTGCTACCTGGGATGCATCTGCCTCCCTGGGGTCATTGAAGTTAAGATTGTTACAGAAGAGCACAGCATGCTGCCAAAAGGCCCACCAAGGGCCTCTGCTAGCCACAGTGTCCCCAGGATGTCTCCTGACACCCCACGGACCAGCTCTTCCCATCACATACCCAAGGTTCAGGTAGATGGTACAGATGTCAGACACGAGTTGCTGTGGCTTGAAGTCAAACTCGCTGAAATCCTTCACTTTCAAAGCTCCCATTTTCGGCCCAACCAGGTGTTGCAGGAAGTAGTTGAGCATGGAGATGATGCGCTCCGCAAGAAACGGGTGCACAAACAGGGACTTAATTTCTGGAACAGAAAGCAGCAGTTCCCTGAGCTCCAGAGCCACCCCTGCCCCAGGTCCCAGCAGGGGTTTTTGCTCTCCCTACCTGAGGTGAGGAAGGCCAGCGTGCCAATGGTTTCGTTGGACATGATGTTGTGGAAGCGTGCCAGCTGACCAAACATCTGCAGGCTGGACTCCTTCTCGCGGCGCGCCTCCGGGGACAGGCTGTCCCACTCGCCACGGTCCTTCTCAATCTGCTGAACTTTGATCTTACTGAGGTACTGCAAAGACAGGGCAGGGAAGCAGCTGGGAGAACAGCCTGGCAAATGGGCAGTGGTGGCAAAGCCAGCCCTGGCCTGTCCCGTGCTGGGCCGGCACCAGAGAAACACCTCACAACCCCAAAGGAGAATACCCTGGAGACAAAGGGCCTTTGTCAGGATCGCACCTGCAGCGTGGCCAAGGGGATTTGATACTCAAAACCCCCAGAGGTTGTTTAAAACCTGGCTGCATCCGGATGAGCAGCAGGGAAACTTCCTTGCGACTCCCCCAGCATGCTTCATGCTGGATCTCACAAAGCCCCTGAGATTCCCTTCAGGATGCTCAGCCCTACCTGTATGGCTTCATCCAGCAGGAAAATGGCATCGTTCATGAGCAAATTCAGGAAGCGCAAGAAGAGAGGGGGGTTCATTGCCTCCAGGTTCTCTGAGGCATAATCAGCCAGAGCCTGGAAGTAAGGAACAAGTGTTGAGCGCTATGGGAGGGCCCAGGCCAGCATGCTCCCTACGGAGCTGCACGCACGCACTTCCCAATGCACTCCCGCCTAACCTTTATGCTCTGCTGGTAGGAATCCGTGCCCCACATGTACCTCAGGATGGGGTACATGGGGCGGCGGTAGTTAAACTTCTGCTCGAACTGGTGCGGATCACCTACACACAGGCAAAGACACAGCTTTCCACACAGCAGTGGGCACAGGCAGTGTCACGGTACAACTGACCCCACTTTAGAAGGGGATAGGCAAGAACCCAATGCTGTAGCATTGCAAAGCTGAAAAGCTTGAGCCCCGGAGGTTATCCTCTCTGGATACACAGCTCTGCACAAGCCAGAAGCTTGGGAATACCAGCGTTGTGCTGGAATGCCGCCAGCCTGACGCAGCCAAGCAGCTTAAAGCCAGAACAGATCCGTTTCAAACCCTGGGGACGCTCCCCCTGCAGCTGCTGCAGAAGGAAGAACTCTTCCCTGTGGTGCTCACCCGTAAACTCGATATCCACGAAGACTCTGATGAGCGCCTCGGCCAAGCGGGCAGCGTTCTTGTACGAGCAGAACACGCGCTTGCGATGGAACACACTCGAGACGAGCGGGTTCTGCGCCTGGTCCAGGTGAGGCATCACAGCTTCCAGCACTTCTGCCAGCTTGGCTCGCAGGTGGGGGTTCTTCATCCTGCAAGAGAAAAAGAGCAAATCCAGCACGTCACGAGGGCGCGGGATCAGGGAATGCTCCAGAAGCTGCACCCCTCCCTGCAGGAGTGCCACCTTGCTGTGGACTGTCTGTAAAGCTAATGCTGCTGTCCAGAGCTTACTCCCAATACCAGAGCCACTGGCAAAGGCATGCACTCAATACCACAGCTAAACTAGGCAGGGAGGACAGAGGGTGTGGGAATGGCAAAGCTGTTGCTTCCATCCCTCCCACAACAGCTTTCTGGCAGTGGGAACAGCTCACAGCCCACACTGGCTTGTTTGCTCCCAAGCAAACTTCTCGTTTATTCCACAAATCCCAAGCACTTCACCTCCTGCCCAGTGCAAATCACCGAGGTGAGGGTGCAGCTCTTCTCTGCCACACACATGGAGCAGAAGCCAAACCCTCTGCCCGAGGCAGGAAGAGCCACAGCCTCCCTCTGCTAGGGCCAGCAAGAGCAGCAGGAGCTGCCAACCAAGTGAAGCCTCCAGGACCCTGCTGTGTTTACACATGAGAATAAACAAAGGAGAGCAGAAATGCAGTGTCTGTGGCGGTGTTGTACCGGGAGGATCGATACCACTGCTCAGTCCTGCTCGGGTCCCACAGGAGCCTCCACAGAGATACTCCAAACAGATCAATCCCAGTGCCTTCCTCTAACAAGGACCAAAGGGGCTCCAGCTGACAAGGCTCAGGTGTAATATGACCAAACAAGTATTTAGACACCGAATCCCATCTACCCCTCATGTGACACCCGGGTCCTTCAGGCAGGGCAGCATTCCCTGTACCTCCTACAGGCAGGACTGAGCTTTTCCAAAGGGATAAACCCACTCATGGCTGCATAAACCAAGCCCCAATGCCTCTCCTGCAGTGTCCCCTCCTAGTCCCCCTTGGGTGCTCTGCAGGCACACTGCTGCATGTACCTCTCCACATCACCCATGAACACAGTGACAAAGTGAAGGATGTGCTCCAGAGAATCCGCAGATGTCTCCAAGATGTCATCAGCAAAACGCCGCAGGAAAATGAAGAAGTCACCCAAATTATCAGCAAAGAATTCTGCAAACAGAGACTGTGCCTGAGCTTCTTGTGAGGGGCAGCTCTTCTCACCCCTTCTCAGCCTCCTGTCTGCTGTCCCCTGATCACCCCCGTTCTGATTAAAGCTTTGGGAGCTAACTGGCTGTGTCGGAACACCCCAGACATGAGGGAAGCCCAGCCTGATCCACATGGGATTCACTCCATCTCTCCCACAAGTCAGGACGCAGCAGCTGTCTGCCCATCGTAAACAGTTACACACATCTCGAGACAACAGAGAATGCAAGGAGGACTTTGCACATGGAGAGAACAGTAAATTGGGATGGTATTTAGTGGAAGTTTGCAGCACCATGCCCTGCTGGGGTCAGCTCTCCCAGCGCTCATCTGGACAGCACCAGGATCACAGCCTGTAAGAGACCTTGGAGGTCCCAGCTGCCTTCGGAGCTTCTGACAAGTTGCAGCTGACATTCCGTACACATCCCAGAACCTTCTTTCCAAGGGCAGAAAGTCCTTTAAGCACCTCAGCGACAAGGTGCTGTGCACACCCTCAGGAACCAGGCCATGCACATGCAGCTACCCCAGGCCCTGTGCAGGGTGAGCGGCACAGCACGAGGGTCTAACCTGGTACATAGGCCAAGGCGCTGTCCTGCACCGTGGGCAGAGGGAAGGTGAGCTCCAGCGGCTCCTTCCTTCGGTTCCCCATGGCCATCTGCACCAGCAGAACTGCCATGGACACCTGCAGGTTCAGGCAGTTCTGCAGCATCTGTGGCTCCGTCACGGCTGTCTTGGTGGACAGATAGATGGTCATGAGGCGCTCAAACTGCTCCCTGAGGCTGTCGGCAGCAGGGCTGGAGCTCTGCTGAGCTTCTCGCCATGCTACTTGCAGGCGGTGAAGGCTTTGGTTTATCTTTACCATCTGGTCGTGCAACCTACCCGAAAACAAGGCAAGAAGGTGAGACAAGACTGCAGGCTGCCCAAGAACAGCATGGGCTTTATCCTGCTCTGCCAGTCACACTCAGACCCTTTCCTGGGGATAACCTCTTTGGGACACCAGCAATGGGAAGCCCTTAGGGAAAGGCAAGCAGGGGCTTGGGGGATCTCAGAGCTTGCTGAGGAACTGCAGTGGTCTGTGGAGTGGTCTGGACAGCCCCGCTGTGGTGCCATGATCAGGGATCCAGCAGCGTGCAGAGTGACACAGGCAGTTTCCCAGCGACAAGCCACTTGTGGAACTTTTCCATTGAGTTCTATATTTAGAGAATCAAGCAGAAGGGGACAGTGCTGGGATCAGAGGTGACCTCAGTGTATCCAGGCAACCATTTACAGAGGGAAGCTGAAAGAAACAGTGTGCTACAGTGTCCAGAGAAACCCCTTCCTGGAAGTGGGCAGCAGGAACCTATCTCTGCTTCCCATGCAGTCCGGTTCAGGCAGCTCACAGGGGCAGCAGCTCTGATGCAGAGGCTTTCTAGGGGAGAATTGAAATGCCTGCAGCCTGTTGCCTGAGGAGAGGGGGAAGCAAGTGGCCCATGGCACTCAGCATTTGGCTGTCAGGTTTCTATAAGCACTGTGGCACCTGATGGGCTGTCAGCACTGACTGACCACCAGCAAATGGAATTCCTTCCAAATTCAGTTAGCCTGAGGCCAAAACTTCAGTGCTTGGTACTCAGCAGTTCAAGCTGCCGGCTCTGCATCCTGAGTATTCACTGACAGCTTAGCACAGGGGTGGGAACAGCACTGCGGGGATCTGCGAGCACCCACCTGTGAAACCCCAAGTGAAGGGTGTACTGTGTGAGGACCAGGTTTTCTGTTACCAAGTTGTAGCTGTTGGCAAACTCAGGCTCCTGCTCACTCAGAGCGGGTATCAAACACGTTTCCTTTTCCAGACCTGGAATGAAAAGTGTCTCTGTGTCAAGAGCTCAAGAGGGCCCTTGCTGAAGACACAGAATGGCTGGTGATGCCAGGCAGCCTGTTATTTGTGTTCACTTCTCCCCTTGCTCCTCCCCAGTCTTCTCTCTCCCTCTACCCACATATGTGGGGAGGCCACTACCGGGAGCAGCAGGGACCCAAGGAGATTGCCTTTGTCATCCCTGTGCTGTCCCAAGGTCTGGGCGCACCTTTCATGTGCACGTTCTTACTCCTCCTCTCCTCTTCGTTCAGCTCCTTCAGGGCACAGTAGGTAGGGTTGAAGGTCAGCAGCTTGGCAGATCTGGGTTTGCAGAAGGGCTGGCACAGCTTCAGGAGGGCAGCTCCCAGGTTGAGGAAGAAGGCATCCGAGGCGTACATCTGGAAGAAGATCTCTGGCATCTGGTTTGCCCAGATCTTGGTGCGTCCCGCGTTGGCGTGGAGGCAGTTTCCCAGCCAGGAGAGGATCCTGTGCTTCGTCTCTGGAGACAGCTGCAACAGGTTCTTCAGCATCTGGTAGATCTTCTCATGGAACTGGGCCATAAACTGTTGCAAGAATAGAATGTGTTTGAAGGATTATGAAGGAGCCAGGGGTGGAACTCAAGCCCTGATACCACATCTTTAACACTCAGGCACCAAGAGGCCACTCAAACACACCGCGAAGCACTGTCGTGCTTCAGCTCACCTGATGGATGTTGGACTCCTGCACTTTGATCTCCTGTGGGCTGGATCGGGATGGGTTCAGGAAGTAGCCATGGTTCTCCACGACACCGGGGGTCTTCAGCAGGCAGGAGATGTTTAAGATAGTGCCTAGCAAAGTCTTCTGGTACATCTGTCCATTGCTGGGATCCTTGGGCTGGATGTAGCCTGCAAAAACCTGGGGGACATGGCACGGCATGCTGACAGCTGCGTAAAATCCCAGTGAAATGAAAACAAACACAAACTGACAGCTTTGGGCCAGGCAAAGAGAAGGGAGGAGAGGGGTAAAAGAACACACACGGGGTGTTGCTACATTGAACTGCTGTTTGACCTCCCCAGATTAGGTCCTAGACCTGAATTCTGAGTACCTGTGATGGAAGAAAAGCCTCTAGGTCATATTCCCACAATTCAAAGCTAGACTGT
>JANHGB010009945.1:14084-34250 GCA_026283785.1 Coracopsis vasa | reverse complement strand
CCCGTGCTGCATGGCAGGAACAAAGAATTTAATTCCTGCATTTTTTTAATGATTCAGTCTACAGAAGGAGA
This sequence comes from Coracopsis vasa, assembly GCA_026283785.1. Taxonomy (NCBI): domain Eukaryota; kingdom Metazoa; phylum Chordata; class Aves; order Psittaciformes; family Psittacidae; genus Coracopsis; species Coracopsis vasa. The sequence continues at coordinate 34,179 of JANHGB010009945.1, read as the reverse complement.
GATTCAACTGCCATGTCATTTCCCTTCTGAAATACCACAGCAATTGGTTTTCAGTTCATTTGCTGACATTTATCATATAAAACATGGTTTGCTATAGTAGCTATTAAAACCTCTTGTAAACGGTAGATCAGGTACTCATTTGCAAAAATGAGGCAGAGCATATGCAAACCTTGTCATCTGTGTAAAATCAGGAAGAATTAGAGGTCAAATGGCTTCAAAGCTGCTTTTAGACAGTGTCTACTTGTAGCTGAGTTCCTGATCCTTAAGAAAATGAAAGGGTCTGGCCAGCTGTGCACTGTAGAAGCAAGAGCAATCAAATTGTGCAAGATAATATATATTGGTATTTCTAAGGCAGATTCAAGTCAGTTTTAGAAAGAACGGCTTTGAAAAATAGTTAAATATAAATGATTTACCTTTATATGCTTTGTATGGTTTCACAAAACAGTCTCCCTGTTGGGGCAGGCAGTGGACCAGTTATCTTGGGAGAGGAATTCCTCTCCTAACTTCCCTGGTCATCCCTGTTCTGCTGCTGTTGCAGGTTTTGCTCCCTTCTGAAAGCAGTGGGGCTTGGCTTCCAGATCCTGCCTGGAAGATGGACAGGGACTGTCCAGAGCCAAGAAGCAGTTGGAGGGTCAAGGTGGGTGTTTGGAGTTGATGATAGGAGAAAGGATGAATTACTATCTATAGGAGAGTTAATTTAGGGAGGTTGGAGAGGTTAGAAACATATGGAGTGACTCTTCCTCATGCTGCAGAGAGAAAGAAGCCTCTGCAGGAGCTAAACTGTTTTACATCTCAAAGAATAAATATGATCAAAACAATCTCCTCTGTTTCTCCTTCCCTGTGACTGTCTGTGGTGTCAGATGGTTTTCTGCTCATCTGATGCCTGCTGTTACCAGCTGGTTCAGTTCCACCTGCTATGGGACAGACACTTTCCACCTCCGCAGTCCCCTCAGCTCCTGCTTGTGGTTCCATTTTGAAGCAATGTGGAGTATTCCATCCGAGAAGAAGGCAAAGACATGTAATTAAAGCAGTTTGAGAAAGACAAGGACAGAGAATGTGTCTGTGTTTACGTATCACTAAGGGAAAATCCTTATAGCGGAACTGGTTAGAGATGGGTTGGATAAGTGAGCTGTAATGTGAGTAGAAAATTGTTTGGGCCATTGAACTCAAATTGGTGCCTGATTATTAGTGGTGTCTCTCTGAGATCAGCTTCTGGGCCAGTACTGTTTAAAATCTTATTTGTGGCTTGCATGATGGGATGGAGCACACCACCAGCAAGTGTGTGAACAATACCAAATTGAATAAACTTGAGGGCAGTGCTGCCACTCAGGGGGACCAGGAGGGGCTGGAGAAATGAACTGAGGTGAGCCTCAGGAAGCTTAGTAAAGGCTAGTACAAAGGCCTGCATCAGGCTTGGAGGTGACTGCTTAATAAGCAGCTTTGCAAAAAAACCCCAAACAAACCAAATACCTGGGAGTCCAGGAGGGACAAGAGGTTGCCCAGGAGCCAGCAGTTTGCCCAGGCAGCAAAGGCTGACTGCACCCTGGGCCCTGCTAACAGAAACACAGCTGGCAGAGCAAAGGGAGGAAATCCTGTCCCTCTGTCCAGTGCTCATGACACTGAGTGCTAGGTGTCTGATTTGGGCTGTCCAGTGCAAAGACGATGTCATACGGGAGCAAGTCCAGTAAGGCCACTGATGTGGCTGGGGCTGGAGCACACTCCAGGCTCTTCTCGGAGGTGCCCTGGGACAGGAGGAGGGTGACAGGCAGAGGCTGGAACATGAGAAATTATGGCCAAATACAAGGGGGGGGGGGAAATTGCCATGAGGGTGGTCAAAATGTGGAACCAGATACTGGAGGAGTGACATCTCTGTTGTTGATGTTCAGGACTTGCTGGACAGAGCCCTGAACACCTTGCTTTCAGGAAGAGATTGGATTAGAGATCTCTAGTGATCGCTTGCCACCTATGTGGTTCTCCCAGCAGCTGATGGTAGTTAGCATGAGAACATCTTCAGATGACAAGTACTTGCTTGCCACGCAGCCATGAATCATGTAGTTGTTGAACTCTGTACCCGATTTCACTTCCGAGTCCCTGTTGTTGGGACGGATGCTTTATGTTTTTCTTTATTCCTGACAGTTTTAGTGCTAAAGTATGTCTTTAGATAGTTTTTAAGCAAGGTGGTCTCTAGCTGCAATTAGTGTCCTGTTGGAAGAACTAGCAGCACTATATAGCTACACTGAAGCAAATCATTCTCCCTCATGGCATTATTACCTTCATCTGAAAATTTCCCTAGGCTGCAATTTGTCATTAATATTGCCTTCAGTTAAACTTAGCCGTACAAAAAAAAGAGGAGTTAATAGAGCTGCAGTTCTGGAGTTGCCATCACCATTTTTGGGGGGTGAGTTATTGCTCAGTACATTTTATTGACCAAGCATGTAGAGTTCTTGGTCCTTGAAAAATGATGCAGTGGTTCATCACGGACTCCATAAATTGTTGGACTATGTAGCAGCAATATCTTACTTAGTCTCCTACACCATAAGAAAGGAAGCTATTTCTGAAACACAGTGGATATATATGGCACTATATGGCTTGACTGATATGAACACTTGGTTGTGATTGCCAATGACAGAAAAACTGATAGGATGATACTGAGTTTCACTGCTGCTTTTGTGCTTTTGCTTGTTTTATGCCGTACTTAACATAATTTGAATGCTGTGACAATGACAGTGACATACTATAATATAATTCCACCTGAGACAATGCAGCTGGAATTAATAAGCTGGAGAGACAAGGCTGAGGTGCTTTGTCATCAGTTGGCACTGGATAACCTTTTTTTGTGGAAGTGCTAACAAACCCAGTGGTGGGAGCAAGCTGCCGCAGCTCAGGTGATGCTTTGGGCCAACATAGGGAGGCCAGGCAGGCTCTATGGTCCCTTACAGTGCTATAGAAAAAGTTGTACCAGCATCGTATCTGGTGTCTGTGAACTGAATGATGAAATTCCCATTTATCAGCTGAGGCTGATGTGCAGGGGCATGTGTGGTGTGCGAAGTGTCTTGTTTCCACATTCATATTGAAATACCCTGGCCATGCTGCCTCTTAACTTTCCTTGATAGGAGACTTCAGAGTGAGAGTTGCTTACTTGCTGCCATTCTCTTGTGATGGAGCTTGAAAGGGTTTCAGTGGTCCAGCCTAGTCGATCTTAACTGGGAAATTAGGTTCTGAAAGAACAAATTAAATCTCAGGGAAAAAATATTAAGGTGAGGAGCTTTAAAACTCATAACCCATCTCTTCAGTTGTGCCTTGAAGCTAACAGTAGCCACTAGAGAGTGCAGAGCATCTTTGCTTGTGGAATCTTTACTGTTGTTTTCATCTAAAAGAGAAATCGGTTACCCATTTCTATTGGAAAAGAGACTTTAGGCTTGTCACTCTAGTGCCGAAATACACCTATTGGTGAAGGCTGTTCCTGAAGTGCCCCAGAGCTATGACGATCTTGTGATCCCTCACTGCAATCTCTGTTGTCCTGCATTCACAACTGCATCAAAAAGACACACCCATTCAGAAAGTCAGGCAAAACAGGACTGTTGCATTCTCTAGCCTCGTGCTAGTTAAAGAAGCAAACTAGAGTTAAATTCATATGGTTTTGGTCACAACTGAACTGTTTCTAGAAAGCTGAGCTAAACTTTGTTTTTCCCAGGTGAGAATGCGGCTCAGCGAGAAGACAGGTAAAGTTTTTTTTTTTATAGCCTTGTAAAATTAAACTTTGTGTGCAGTTTGCCCATAATGTTAGCTCTACTGGCAGGTAGTTTTTCTTTTTTTAAATAGCCAAGGAAATAGAGTTATACAATCAGCTGTTACTCATGCTTTGGTTTCAGATTTGTGCTTCTTTTAAGATATGTTTGTTGCTAATTTAAAGGACTGTGTTAAGAGCCTAGCAAGAGAAATTAATTGACATAAGGGAGACTGTAGCAGACTTTAAATTAGTCATTTCTCTAGTCAATAATGCATATTTATTTAAAAATGTGTGAAATACCTGCATGCATGGTAGGCTATGACGGCTTGTCAAAGAAGAGCTGGATTGGGAGAAACTATTCATATCAAGTTGGCAAGCTTAGATTAATCTCCATATCGAATAACTTCCTAAACTCATTGTTTCACTAGAATGAAATCTGTGATAATTATGTGTGCTGTTGGGTCTCATAATGGTGGAAGCCATTCTTCTTCATGTTTCTTTTCTGTCTTTGGGTGTGAGCTAAATTTTATTTAACATTTATAATTGTTAGTGCTCAGAGGTTGGGTTTCTGTTACTGTGGATGCTGTACAAGCCAGTCCTAGCCATGATGTCCATCTGATGATGCCCTGGGAGTGCAGGTGAAGCCATGCAGCTCTATCCTTGATGAGCTGTCCCTTAAAACCGAAATAGGAAGCCCTGTATGTCACTGCTCATCCAGTCCTAGGTTAAGGATCACCTGGTCCTTACAGGCCAGTGGGCAAAGAAGGTGGCAGGGAGGTGGCAGGCATCTGTGGGAAGGTCTGCATCAGGAATGTAGTTGCCATATGCCTCTGAGCCCTTGTTCTTGCACAGAGCAGGCACTGAGGGAAAAGGAAGCTTGGAAGCCTTACGTGTGGTGGCTGGGACTGGCAGCCTGTTGGTGTACTCAGTTGAGAACAGATGAACCCATACCGTCAACAGGAGTTTTAAGACATCCCTGTGTACAACTTGTGCTACATAACCCTATATTTTGAAGAGCAAGTACTAAATCTGAAGGGAAGAAAAAAAGCCAACCCCATGGCTTAGTAGATATTTGCAATACAGGCTTTTCTTTGGCTTGGTGTTTTTGTCTTTTCACTTCCAAATGCCGAATGAGAATGTCAAGAAAGGGCGCAGTAGGTGGATATAATAAGCTGGTGGCAAGGATGGATGGGATAATAAAGCGGGCAGGGTAAAACCTAGAGGGTTAGTTCCCCTGCTGAAATTAGTAGTCATAACACACACCCAAAGAAAAGGAAATGCTCTTCATATGACTAGCACTTCTTCATGATGTAGTACCATCCGGTGTGTAAGCACATGGAAACCAGGATATTGGTACTGTTCAGAAATATAGCGTCAATTCTGAATTTAGATAAGTTTAAAAAGCAAATCAGAAATTGCTTGTTCCTCTTGATTTCTATGTGTCATTTTGTGGTCTTTTCAAAATATAGAAAAATTGGCAAGTATGGGCGGTGGGGGGAGGAGAGTTAAAAACCTGAGTATGGGTAATACTTTGTTCTGTGTACGGAAACTGTGAATAAAGGCAGATGAATAATGGTCTTCTTTTGACATCAGCTACATGGAGGTTCTGGTTGGCGGTACAATATGAACAGCTGTCAGGCAGTACTGTGATATGATTTGGTGCTTTCTTTTGAAATCTTCTGGCTGGGATTTCTCTGAAGGAAATTGTGATTTTTATTTTGGTACCTACTGGATGTGCATAATTGAGCATATATTCAGCTAAAGGTACTTCCTGAAAATTTGGTTCTTCAGGTATGCCAAGTTAGGCACCCAAAATCGGTGGTACCTTTGGGGAAGAAAATGTGTACCTTTTCCATTCTCATACATCTTGATCTTGGCTGTTAAAGTATAAAACTTGCACTTCAGTCTTCTTTTTTCTGATCTTTTTTCCCTGTTCTAGTATGTGCCATTTCTACAGGGAAAAATGCAAAGTGGTCCATTCATTGACCTGTTGCTCGGCAAGTGAATGTCATTGTTAGTACATCCCAGTTCATTGCTTATCAATGTGAAAGCTGTGGTACAAATTTTATGTGCCAAATGCCTCATTTTGTTTGCTTTAAATTCCATTTTCTTTCAGTTTCATTTTAAACAGCTGTTTTCTAAATCACTTCCCAAATAGCAATTATGTTTTATAATGTTGATTTTTGTCACTTAAGTTTTTAACTGGTGGTTTGATTCCCTGTTCTCAGCAATGTAAAACTGAGATAGCTCAAGTGAAGTTCAAGCTGCAGTGGTATAAAACTGGTGTTCACAAGTGGAAAAGTCACAGAGTTTGTTTTAGGTGTTTGGAGGTTTTGCACACATCCAAGCATCTGGAATTACACTCCTTCACCCAAAGCTGATGTGGTTTGTATTTTATGTATTTTGTCTTCAGCAAAAGATCCAAGTCCTGTTTTCCCTTACAGTCTGTAGCACAAAAAAACCCACCAACAAAACCCAAACAAAACCCGAGCCCCCAAACCCAAAGCATTACAATTCCAGAAAAGATGCTGCTCACTAAACACAGAAATACCTGCTTCTGGAGCTACAGAGGACCTTTCCCCATCCCTGCAAGTGTTTCCGTGAAGGTCCCTATGGGGTCCATAGCTCGTGGGAGAAGTTCTCATGCACTTTTGTCATCGAGGAGCCTTTCTGATCCATCTGCCTTGTGATGGTTGGGTGGCAGAATATTTCTCCTGCTGTGTCTCAACCCTCAGTGATATTTCACAGGCAGAGAAATTACTTTAGTTCTTTATTTGCCTTGTGGCTAGAGGCTGCTTATTGGTTTATTGGGTTTTGCTCTTCAGCTGCTTGTACTTCACACTACTCCAGTGTGACTTTCTAGTTTTCAGGCCTATTTATTTTTGCTTCAGGCTTCAAGAGGTATATGGCAATGTCTTAAACTAGCTTTGCTTCTGAATAAATCACAGTGTGGAACTGGATCTTGGAGCACTGAGCGTGTCCACCTACAGTGTTACTTTTTTGTCCCAGCCTGAGATGTTTATGATACCAAGATTTTCTTTGCTTTTTCTGAGAGGAGATCTCAAAACTTATCTCTGCTAATGTGCAATTTGGGCAGTATGTGCCATTTGGAACAAGATGTCACCCACCTAACAGCCAGCCTGCCAAGAGGCTCTCATTTGTCAAGGAATGCTGTTTTTTTTTCGTAAGGGAGCTGTGTATTGATAGCAGCTGTGTTGTAATAATTTTATTTCATCTGGTGCTTGATTAGGTCTCTAAAGCCTTAATCCCAGTTATGGTTTACTTCTGATGATGTAAACTGTGTAATTTTTCCATGAGTGTTTACTCTTTTCTTTGCATTTTTTTGGTTGTTACATATTCAGAACTTGTATCTGGATTATCAAAATTTCAGTTGGATTAAGTAATTTCCTACCAAACAAATAAAAGTATGAAATAGTCTCAATACTTTAGCCATATAAGATTTCACACTAAGCCACCCCTGTCTAAGCCTGTCTCAAGCCTTGAGAGTGAGGTTTGCGATGATCTGGAGGCCAGTGCAAGTTTTCTATCTACAGTCATACATGAATAGGTGATGAATCAGCAGTATTTTGTCTCTGAGCCAAGAAACATAATTTATTGCTGAAAGACTGGTTTTTGTCTAACAGGAGGATGATCATCTGAATATTTAGGCAGAACAATTTTTGATTAAAAATACTTTTGCCAGTGATATGGTACTTGAATTATGATCTGGGGACACCAGAGATTAAATACTCATTGCGGGGAGCTCTCTGGAACTGAGCTTATGAAAAGGATGCATTATGCTGCAAATTATCAAATATTGGTTTCTGTAACAGTCTACAGGCATTAATGAATTTAGTAGTATGCTAGTAAATAATATGAAAAAGATTGCTGTCTCAACATAAAAAATAATTAAAATATGTTCAGATAATGATTTTGGTGTGTATTAGATTTGTGGATATCATAGAGGACTCAACTTTGGCCTTTTGTTAAGTATCCAAAATCATTTAGAAGATGTAGTCACCTAGGACTTTTGCAGCTGAAGTTCCAAAAGTTTCCTGAGGTCCATAAGCTGTGTTGGATGCTTGGTGTTTGGCTTTGGAGATCACAGCCACATGTCAGAGGAAGCAAGGCTTGTTCTTTACAGAGTTCACATTCTGCCGCATCACTCTGAGGTTTCCTGGCAGCCTGCTCTTAGACAGCTCTGTTAAGCACAGTTTAGCCTCTATAGCAAAGCTGTTGCTTGCAAATTGTTTGCACCAGTGATGATTTCTTTACAATGGTTTAGAGAAGTTGTTACTGCAAAGTGTTTGCTCTCAGCATTCATTATGGAATTACTTCTCCACAGAGATTAGCGATTTGAATTTGTCATTACTTTTTATCTCAGTGTAAGTATTTTAGAGCAATAACTTCCTCCAGAAGAATGAAGGAGGGAAAGACAATTTTCATGCGTTATCCATAAGCATGACTTAGCTATCTATGTGAGGCACATTTTTGACTTCCTGCTTCACTTTGTTAATGAGACAAAATTAATGCTTTTCTGCAGATATTAGTCTTTAAATTTCATTAGGAGGTGTGACAATATCTGGGTCCTTAGGTCACTGAAAATGAGCAGGCAGTTTTAGTTGCAGTATGCAAATTTGTCTTACATTTTTAGATGTTTATGTAGCAGCAGAAATGGAGCTGCTTATCACATATAAAGGCATCTCTGGGTGAACTGTTGTTCGTGTTAAATGAATGAGAATAAGCACAGTATTTGGGGAAAATGCAGAGGTACAATTTGGGCTTTAGTTTCCACTATTGCAAATACAGCTGAAATACCGGCTGTGCTGTGACTGCAACGAGTGACCTAAGAAAATGTACGCCATTAACCTCAAACTCACTGATCCAGATAGATGTTCATTTCGTAAGTGCAGGTAGTGAGAGCCTGTCACCCTAGGTCATGTGGAGACTGACCTTGTGACCACATGAATGGCATGCAGGCATACAATCCATGGCCCTGTCCCTGCCTTGAACGTTTATTTGGTTTTATGTTTTTGGTTAGGTATCTCAAGGGTATTTGTAATACATAGTTTTTATTGTATTCTGCTTTATTTTCCATGCTGCAATAACATCAGAGTCTTTCAAGGCCCATATAAAGGATGGCAGAGGATGTTGGTGTCCAGGAACAGTGCTTTAAGTCCTTCAGCCAGGTTGAAAACTATCCTCCTAGGATGAGTGGTATAGTCACCCCATTGCTGATTTATGGCTGAAACAATTTAGCACACACTTGCTGGCCTGATATTTCAGAGGATGGTAATACTTTAGTGAAAGATGAGGATGCCACAAGTAGGTGAGTCAGATGAATGCTTTCAAATGAGCTGTTCAAGTTTTGTGTAATCGATGGAACGGGGTGGAGGGGGGAGGGAAAGGGAATTAAAAGAAGAAAAATTGCAAAATATCCTGAAAAGCTTGAGGTTAGGAGCCTGCTCAGAAAGCTTTGATTGCTGTAAGGTTAGTTAACTCCAACAGATCATTTACAGGTTTGGTGAAGTTTCAGAATCATCTCCTTTTCAGTTGTGGTATGAAAGCAAGTGGCATATGGCTTTTTTAATATTCAGAAGCTTTTCTAGTGAGATTAAAACTAAAGGTGATGACTATGCTTTTACTAAGTTTTTTTTTTGGTTTTGGAAGTTTAAAATGAAAAGCTCCCCATTGCAACCTTCAGCCCTTTTCAGCTGTCACAAGACATGTTCATACTGCAGTCACACAGAGCTAATGACCACATTACAAAGCTACTTTAAAATCAAGTAACTTAGCTGTTGCCTGAACATTTAATCAACCTTTTGGCTGGGTTTTATTGCCAGGATCAGATCCCATAATGTAGGCCATTTGTGCTGTAGATATACCTATGAAAAAGAAAGGAGACAGAAACCCTTTCTTCCACTTTTCATATACCAGCTGAGCTTGAAACTAGCAGAGTCATTAAGCATAATGCCAAGTGTTAGTTCTGTGAACAAATGTGTAATAATTGTATTTTGGATCCAGCAGTGTTTTAGAGCAAACTGCTCATAATTTCCAGCAGTTAGTCTTGCAAAGTGCATTCCCTTCTTGGATTTCTTTATCATAAAGTTATATCTGCAGAATAAAACTGCAAAGTCAACTCATGCTTTGCAGTTACTTGAATTACGTGTTATGTAGTAAGAACTAAACCCAACAAAGCTAGCAGAAGATAGTTGCCTATATAAGGTGGGTTTAACTGGTATTGATCTGGGCCATACCATTCTCCTTGAGACTATATACTGTTATGTGTCATCTTAAAAAGTTGCCTTTCGTGTTGGATTGGTGTTAAAATTGTTCATTTCAAATATATGGCCAGTACTGAAATTGTTAAAGTTGGTAAGCTCTTGATTTATACCTAATTTGTTCATCTGTCATTTTTCCCAAGAACTTTTATTTTACTTATATGGAAATATTTAGTCTTGGGGATGTCTCTTTCCTCATACACATGTGCATACACGCATGTTATGTATATGTTTATGAAAAAATTATAATTTGTACACCTAGAACATAACCTCTCTCCTTTATATGCTCTTAGGTAAAGGGAGGGATTTCTCATGCAGCAGATCAGACAATTTATAAAATACCTAACATTTTCAAAGGGAGTTCTTTCATGCTATTTCAGAGCATTGAATATCATCTCAGTTTGAGTGATCTGAATAAGGCTAAAGGGTTTGGGGGAAAGGCAGAGAGGATGAGACATGCTGGAGGTCTGAGATTTCTGTAGGTAAGGGAGCAAAGCCAACTATGTAAGTTTTACCTGAGAGAAAGCTGTACATGGCCTTGAAGAGAAGGTGTTTAGACAGTACAGCCTTGATATATGTGAGTGAATTGATAGATGAAAAAATTCTCTTGGAGAAACATAGCTTATTTTGGTAGTCAGGAAATGTAGATTTGAAGATGGCCACGCATCTAGGCCTTAATATATCAGAATTATGGCTCTTTGAACCCATAAAACAATATGGGAGCTCACATTTATGTATATAAAAGCTGGTGGTGTTTGTACATTTGAGGTGAGTAATAAATCAGAGATGCTGGGAAAAATGTTTCACATCATGTTTCTGCAGCTGGTTTTATGGTGTTTATGTGAGGAACATGATGTTTCCTGTATACCACTGACACTTTTTGTTCTTCAGACCAAATACACATTTCACTTAGTTCACAAGTGATCAATGTTACCTGATTTTCTTTCCTTTGTCTCCTTTTCTCTAGCTATTACAGCTTCTGGAGTCTGAAACCATGCAACTAGAAGCCTTTCTGGAGTGGAAGCAACTGGAACCAGTTTATTGGCAATGGATGGTAATGAATCACACTGATTTTGATGGTTGCAGCTTTTTTGATTGTAGCATAGCTAACCATCTCCAAAGGCCCCTTCTCACAGAAATAAATGCTGCAAACCAACTGTTCAACAGCATAAATTAAAAAAAAGGAAAAAAGCTTTTGGTAAAGTAAGGCATGTTTCCTTAGTTCTCCTTCATTCTTCTGTTTTCTTCAATAAGACTCACTCAGCTAAGCTGAGGAATCGCAGGACAGAGTGGCAGAATTTCATATAGTTAACACAAATGAGAATGTCTGATCTTCATCTCTTTAATGTTTTTTAAACACAGCAATCGTACATTTTCTTAAAATTAAATGGCTTTTCAGGAGAGGGCCTCTAAGCTTTATTGCAGACTTGAGAACAACTAAATTTGCAAGCAGCTGATATTGAAAACAGCTTCATTTTTCCTAGGCAAATGGTGTTGACATTGTCGATTTCCCCTTGAACTGTGTTGAATGATCACAAGAAAATCAATAGGCCTTTCTTTGTGCATCTTAAGATTTCTCAAGTGAGTGTAAATGGTACCATCCATCTCACTTTTCTCTATGACTTTTGCCCATTCACAGCTGCTGAAAATAATTCTTCAGAGCACCACATTAGCCATACGAGTTTACAAAATTTTGAGAATCAGTGAGCTGACTGTTAATTGCCCATATGCCTTGTTCTACACTAAAAGCAAGGCAAAGAAGAATGTAAAATTACATCACCTGTCTTGAAGGGCACTTCCAATGCAGAGCCATTCAAATTGGCATTAGTTTTATCATGCTTTTTGCTTTACATGTCTACCATTTATGGTTATTTGGAAGGCATCAATGCTAGCATAAGCCTGACTCCAAATAAGCAAAATGTAACAGCAAATGTTATGGCATTTCAGTGTATCCACCAAGATGTTTGTCTCTGACATGTTGAACAGTATGGGGAGTATTGTGAATGTTAGTGTGCTTCCTGGAGTTAAGTCCTAAATAAATACTTGAAAAAACCTAACCAGCACTTCTTTCTCCATAATTCAATAGGCTGAATTCTTTTCTTTTGTTTTGCTGATGACGGTGATTATTCCTGGATGCTGTAGGATATAAGGGAATGAGATGTGCTTTGAAGATACAGTAGTTTTCTCTTTCCAGTTAACCCATGGTTTACATTGCTGCTCTGATGGCTGGGATGGTGTTTGCCCAGCTACTGCCAGGTCTTTCTGATGGTTGTAGGGAGGAGCATGACAGCAAGGAGGTTTTGTAGGATATCTTTTGCAATTCTTAGTTACCTAAAAATTTTTTTCTTATATGAGTCAAAAAACCTCTTGCTGTGCATGAAGCCAGAGTTTTTAACCTACCTGCAGAGAAGAGAGAGAAAGAGGGGGTGAGTGGAATAAAAATATTCCTATCCTCTTTATAGCAATCTTTTATATAAGTGAAGGCTGTTAGCATGTCGCTGTGTTCCCAGTTCCTTTTTCTAGGCTAACAAAATTGGTTCTCTCAATGTCTCCTTGTAGGCCATTCAGTCAAACTTCTGATGGCTGTTGCTGTTCTCATATGGGACTTTGCCTCCCATTTGTCTGTGTTTAACTTCAGGTGCCTCACCCCGTATATCAGTGTTATAGTCAGAGCTCTTCTATCACAGAGACCTGTGTTTATACTTTCTAAAACGGTGCTTGACTTTAACAGTGCAGCATTGGTGACTTCTGGTTTTCTGATGTCTCTTCCAGCGGTATGTCTGATGAGCCAGTAATTATGCATTTGGTTTTTCTTTGCCTGTGTGTAGATCATGCTGCTCAACTACTGAATTTCCTCTCACTGTTTTCACATCACTCCTCCAATTTCTAAAGATCGTTTTGAATGTAAATTATGTCCTTAAAAGAGATTATGACCTCTCCTATTTAATGTCTTCTTGATAACGATATGGAAATAAATATTTAATACTCTTTGAGTGAAGAGGCCTGGGTCCTTTAGTTATGCTGTGCTACCCTGCCTTGAAAACTGTGTTTCTGCATAATCCGTGTGCACAGTGTACGCAGATGCATGCATTTCAAGGACTCTGAAGTTATTTGGTTTTGGTTTTTTTTAGCATTTCAAGTAACAGTTGCTATCTCTGAAGGCAGCTGCAGAATTAATTACAGAACCAGCTAGGTGCTCATGGTCAAAGCAGAGCTGACAGAGCCTGGAGCAGGAATCTCTTGGCCTTCTTCAACTTGCAGTTTTCCATGGGTACAGGTGATCTTATGGGTGTTACAGCTCGCTGTGCCACGTACCAGATGGGGCTGTCCTGAGCAGCGTAAGCATGTACCTCGTTACTGGTCATTCCAAAACACCATAGAAGTGCATCCAACCTCAGAGTTTGAGGGAAAAGAGCATAAGTAGAGCTTCCTCAGTAATGATCTCTGTCCCATGAGTGTTACTTCATGCTTTAGTGCAGTGAAGAGTATCTCACAGTATTCAGTGCTTTCTAAAATAAGCTAGGTTAGCAGCGTAAGTTTTCTGCTAACTTAGAAATATGTTAAAGTGAGCTGAGGAGGTTATCTCTTAAAATAACTCTGAAATTGTGGAGCAATTGTATACTGAGATGGCAGCAGTGAATTTCTACTTATGAATTACCAGGAAGATGGGGGACATACCATTTCTGCTTCTGATGAAGAGTAACTTTTATTGCTTTTCCTCTAGGAAACTGTGTTAGATAATATGGCTGAAGAGGGAAATATGTGTGAGTCCCAGGACACTCATGTAGAGGGAAGTGAGCTGCCAAAGGTAACCTCGTGCTGCCCCTGGGCTGACAGTCTGACTGGGCAAATTGACAGATTATCCAGAGACCTAATGACACTCCATGACCAACTGCATAAGCTTGTAACTCGCCGAAAGGCTGCGTGGTGTGAGAAGGTAAGGCTTTGGGTGGCCTTCTTGATCATTAGTGACTTTTAAGATCCTATATGATTCAGGTCTCACTATGGCTCATCCTAAGACAGCCTCCCTGTGTCTGTTGTGTGTCAACATTGCTGCAGTCTTGATATCAGATCTACAGTTACTTGTCTGTTTATGCCCACAGCATGCCAGGTGCTCTTTCAAAAACAAAGTAGGCATCTGTCCCAAAGAAGCAGCATGCTGAAACCAAAAAAGTGTTCTTTTGGAAGGGAAGTCATCAAAGGATAGGCGTTGCAGAGGAGAGAAGAGGAAAAATCATGGCAGCCCCCGGAGGGGGTAGAGGCAGCAGGTTGAAAGCATCAGTAATGGTTATAGTGAGGAAAATGAAGATAGGTATTTGTAGGGAAAGGAGGATGTGAGAGGTCAGAGCTTGTCATCTTTCACTGAGTTAGTAGCCTTTGAAATATCTGATGGGGGAAGGAGTAAGAATGATTTGAAACCTGTGAAGTGAGAGAGGGGACTAAGCACAAGTTTTGGTAGAGGAACAGACTGGCTGTGGGAGGCTGGCTGCAGAGGAAAGCAGGTGATATGAAGAAAGTATACATGGTGTTCTCTGACATAGGGATGGGGAGACACTGGGAAGCACCCAGCGGGGGGGGTAGGACATAAATAAAGGAGCTGTTAATGTAGGTATAGAAGGTTCATCTGAATATTAACATCCTGGTACAAGGACAAGATACAATGAAGGGGCAGCCATGAAAGCTAGTAATTTTTTTTCATGCATCAAGAGGAAAGAAGGATACCAGAGAATCTATGAAACTTATGGATGGAGAAAAAGTGAAAGAGGTAGTTGAGGCAGATAGAGCAGTAACAAAAATGCTGTATCATTGCTTTCTGTCTGTATTAACTCAGGAGAGGGTATTCATTTTGCTTGGGCTTTTTTTTTTTTGTTTGGTTTTGGGGTTGTGTGAGGTATTTTTTGTTTTGGTTTGATTTTTTTTTTTTGTTTTAAGATTGAAGTGTTGGTAGACAGGGTTGCAGATCAGCTGACAAAATGAAAAGTGGCACGTTGTCAGATCAAGGGGTATTTGGCCAAAATTTCAAAAGGGTCTGGTGTGGAAAACATATGTAGAGAGCTAATTGCGCTCTTTGGCTGTGAGGGTAAGGAACTAATTTGGCTCAGTGTGACAGGGATAGGCACAAGAAGCTGCAGCTTCACACAGAATATGGAACTTCTTCCCACAGGACACTGTGGATCTAAGTACTGTACATGGATTTGAAATCCGTTGGACACATTCTTGGAAGATGAAATTTATCACAGGCTATCAAATATACTGTTATGAATTACAAACCTAGGAAGCTGCGGGAATACAAATCATTGTAGGCTGAGGAAATATTCTGAGGAAGTATCTCCATGTTTGCTCCTTTCTTGTAGTCTTCTCTAAGCACTTGCTGTTGATCACTGTCAGTGATGGGGTACTGGACCAGGCAGGTCTCTAGCGTCATAAGATTTGGTTGCTTTTATGACAAAATGAACGTGACTGTTATTTTCCAGTGCATGATTTCCAAAGCAAGATATGCTCTAACTCCTCTTATATATAACAATATGCATGCTGTTAAATATTATATAATAAACACACTGAAATTTTTTTTATGTTTAAATTTGGAAATGAAGTCTAAATAGATTAACTGATGAATTCTTCATTGTACTCTGAAATAGATGCACTGATTGGATTTGAATGATGGTCAGTTAAGTTCCTGTGCTCCTGAGATTCAGTGAACATCACATTAGTTTATGACTGTGGGTAACAAATGGAGTGCATCTTAAGTGCGTTGCTAAAAGGATGGTTTATCACTAGTGTCTCCTCTTTTTACGTGCCCTAGAACAGAATTGTTTTGTAACGCTACATGACAGCATTTTTTGGAATGCTGGGGTGTAAGCTGACTCTCCATCAATCCTCTTTATATCAGTCCTTCCTTTGAATAGTGTTGCTGCTTATGCGATGCTTTCAGTCTGTAGTCTGTCTTTTTGTTACCCACAGTCAGGATGCTTGCTGAATGCAGGCTCCTATATCAATTTTATGGTTTTGCCCCCTTCAGACTTTTCCCTGGAAAAATAAGCTTATCAAGTCTTTCCTTCTATATTATATTTTTTTAGTCAAAGAGAAGACACAAACATAGCTAAAGTGGACATTACCCCTATCTTTGTATCTTGTGATACTGAGACATCTGGAAATTATCTTGGCTCTCGCAAGCGTTGCTCAGCTGAGAGACAGTACAGTTTGTTATAGCTCCTGTGCCCCCTACCATGTACTTCACAAAAACTGTGATAATCCACAGAGTAATTATGTTTGTTGTTGTGAGTAGGCCTGATGTTTGTGCCAGCCAACTGAGTAGAAACTGTTCTGAAGAACAGAATTGAGGGCACATGATGGAACGTGATATACTGAGGAAGAGACAGCAGAGTTTTTGCAGAAGAATCATGAATCTAAAATCTGTTGGAGCTCTTGGAAGGGACCAGTGAGCATGTGGACAAGAGAGGTTGGATTGATGTCGTTTAATTGCATTTACAAATGGCATTTAATAAAGTCCCTGAAAAGCTTCTCAACAAAAATAAACTGCCCACGTGACTGTCTTTCCTCTTACCCTTGAGCAAACAGCAGAGCAGGAAGAGGAGAGGAGGCGGCTGTGGTGGGTTTGCAGAGGCGGTGGCTGGTGGAGCCTTATCATGCTGCTCAGCATGTATGTAACTGCTCTGGGAAAGGAGGTGCATAGCAAGGTGCCCAGGTTGAGAGATGAGGCTAAATCCCTGAGAGCACATGAAGGACAACAGCACAGGATTGTTGAGGGTCTTTGTACTGAGTAGTGAAGTGGTAAAATGCCCAGTAAAATTGCATGGAGATAAATCTAACAAAATTCATCTGAAGGGAGAATCATAATTTTGCACGTGTTTTTTCTGAGCTGTCTGTTGTGGCACATGAATGAGCCCTTGGGGTTATAATGATTGTTCTGTGGAAATGTCAGTGGTCAAAAATAGTAAACTGAATCCTAAGAAGTGTTAGAAGAACAGAGGAAAGCAAACCTTACAATGTTCCCATCCATTCCTGGAATGACACGTGCAGTTCTGGTTGTAGTTGTAACTCAAAAAGAAGCAAAAAAGATGTTGTTAAACGGAAAAGATGCAGGGAGGGGAAGCAGTGATGACCCCAGTTGTGAAAGGGCTTCTCTGCGAGGAAATTTACCTAGGCAAGGGCTTCTTGCGCTATAAGACGGATATCACAGTGGAGCAGGAGGAAACATTTTTCATTGTTCTTCTGATGCTACTTGGTTTTCATAATGGGGGAACCTAGAGGGAATTACAGGACAAATTAAATTAAAAAATCATTGTTAAGCAAGAAATATAGTAAGTGTTCTCTGCTCAAGAAAATCCTTCAGTAGTAAACTACTAGAGTTTAAGTAGGTTGTATTTTCTAGTGAGGTATTACATATTTGTCTAGTCCTAAACTTATTCCCTAACTATTTGCTATTGAAGACTACTGGAGATAGTGCTTGGTTAGATGGAGCTTTGCTAAAACAAGGTACAGTTGCTTGCTCTTTACATCCAGTTTTGAGCATCACAGTTCAAGAAAGAAACGGGGGAAGAGTCCAGAAGAGAGAATCGAATATCATTGTAAGTCAGAATGTCAGGTCTTTGAAGGTCTTTATGTTAACAATGGAAAGACTAAAGTGAGGTTTGTGATTCTTTGAATACATTTTCTGTGGGGGAAAGATCTTAAGGGGTTTTTTTTCTTCTTGTCCTCAGTAAATGGGACAAGAATGTGTGTAAATTGCAACACAGAGGCTATAATTAGATACTAATAAAAAAAATTCCTAATGCCTTGGGCAGAGAAACATTCGAGGAGGTTGTCTGATGAGCTGTGAAGTGTCATTCTTGGACCCTGCACAAACCAGGTTATACACATATCTGTCAAGGGTGGCTGAAGAAGAGCTGGACCTGCTCTAAGACTGGATTGGGCTAGAAAACCTGTTGAAGTATGTTTCACTTATGCAAGCCTGCAATTGATTGATTTATTTATTTTGGACAATGTAGAGGTATTTCAGTGTGTTAAAGTCATTGCTATGCCACCATGTCTGGTTATTCAGGATGTGGTTTCAGGATGTGTCTATTTGTTGCAAGTCAGATCATTTGCACACTGATTTTGGTAAGTAAAACTATTGTTTATAAATCTTTTAAAATCCAGGAACTTAGTTTTCTTATTTTCTTTTGTTTCTTTCTTTGTTTCCTTATTTTCTTTTGTTTGTTTCTGCCAGCCCCCAGCTCTTTCCTTGGTTGTGCGCTTGGAATGACCCTGAAACCATTTCCCTTTCAGGGTCATTCACTTGGAAACATCTGAATGTTGCCATGGGATTTGGGTGATTTGTGAAACCCTGATTAATATGACATTTTAACTGATACCCATCTCTAGGCAGCAATATGTTCAGTATCTTGGAGGAGAAAAGGCATATGACAGAAGTGTGATCTGAATATGTGGCTTTGTTACTCTTAGCTTTGTTTTCTTCCATGCAGTACTGGGCAAATATTCATCATTTCTCTGGTGACATTTTGGGGATTTGCAAGTTATCAAAAAGTTAATTGAAGTGGTTAAGCTTTAAAAATATTTCCCTTCTTAGAAACAAACTTAACTGTAAAAGATGAAACCTCCTAATTCCAGAAGAGAACTTGTTTGTTTGCTTTTTCCTTTCTGAATAGTCTATTATCTACTCCTCTATTTGAGATGGGGATTTGATTTCAGTCTGTATTAAATCTTTGGCATCCACAAGCTGGAATGCAAAGCACTTGACTCCAACTGGTGATCGTTTCAGTTTTCATCACATAAAAGCTCACATCATACTGAGCTTTTGTTGAAACTTGGGATATTGCATCTTGGGATACTCTGTGTTCATTAGCATTTAAAAGCAAGCCAGACTCCTCTGAGATGGCAATATGATGGAATGGAGCTTGCTCATGCATACACATCTGAACCATGGCCCAGAAAGACTTAGAGCCATTAATCTGAGCTTGAACGTGCTCTTTCCACACTGGAGTCCTCTCCAGAAGTACTGGTGGCTGTGCTTGTATGCTTGGCTCATGTTGTGCCTAAGTACCAAGAGTTGAGACTTTCAGAAGTTGTAATCTCTAGCCCATATCAGGCATCCTTAATGACAGTGGAAGAGCACACTGAAACTTGAATTTTGTCTTTGTTTCTGTGTTTTTCATCTGATTAGTCACCTCCCCTTCCATTCAGTAGCCCCTAAGCTTCCCAAACTGTTGGACACGCAGACTTGACAGGGATGGGAGGATTCAGGGCTGCCCTGAATTCAGAAGAGATGCCGTTTGGATTCATAGTGTGTTGGGGAGGGGCTGTATGGGACAGAAATGTTTAGTTTTCTCTTGCCGGGGAGAGAGGAAGTGCAGGGGTGGTCAGTGATGGTGGCAGGAGTGGCCTGGGACACCCCATCACGTGGGGATGGCGTGGACTGGAACATAAGAGGTTTTCACTCCATCCCAAGAGTCCTGTGATTCACTCAAACATTTTGCCACTGCCAGCTCATCACAGCACACTGCTGGAGACCTTGTGAGGTCTAATAAAAGGAGATTTTTTCCTAAGGATCTTGCATTTATAAAATACATTTTGATTTAAGGCTTCATTGCTTGAAGTAGGGAAGCAGCTCCAGAGGCTGATGCTGAAACATAGTTCTACATACTTAGGGATTTTTGTTTGTTTGTTTGTTTGTTTTCTTACCAAGATTGAGTTGAAGTTTTATCTACTCAAACGAGTGCACTTCCAAAGTTTTTCTACATGCCTTATAATAAATTGGAGGGGGGCATGAGGAGCTGTGGGTACCCGAGTAGCCACTGCTAGTGCTTGGTGGCTGTGCTGTGTGTGTGGCTAACCTGCGTGAAAGTGAAGGCATGTGCAGTGTATGTGTGTGGGGAAGGAAAATATAAAGTCTTATTATTTTCTCCACTGTGTGAGTGGTGAGGAGCACTGGTGGGGCTGGACTGGCTCCTGGTCTGCTGCATTTCCTCCCGCATCAGTGCTGGGCCAGGATGTTTCTGCTGCCTTAAACCCGGGACTTGCAGCAAAGGGCCAGCTGAGCTCTCCATGGAGAACTCTCTGCAGG
>JANHGB010009942.1:0-24410 GCA_026283785.1 Coracopsis vasa | reverse complement strand
CCGAAAGTCAAAAACACAGCACTGCACCAGCTACTAAGAAAGAGAAAAATGACTGCTACTGCTGAACCCAGGACATAGAGTCACTGGTTCAAATTCGTATTTTTAGAGCAAATTAATCCCATTAATTTGGAGTTAATTGTGGTCAAAACAGTGTCAGTGGCAAGTGTGAAAAATGAACACAAGTGATCAGGCATTGAAACAGGCTTCCCAGGGAACTGGTGGAATCACTGTCCCTGGAAGCATTCAAAAAATGTGTAAATGAGGCCCTTAGTAACATGGTTTAGTGGTGGACTTGGGAGTCCTGGGGTAAAGGAAGTGATGCTTTTCCAACCTAGTTGATTCTATGATTCTATGGTGTTTGCTGCTCTGATGCTTTGTTTTGTTTTCATTTGTGTGTTTCGTCTTTATTAAACTTCATTTTTCTGATGTGCAGAACCAGAAAAAAAAACCCTTCAGTGTCTCTCTCCTCCCCACTGAAGGAGACATTGATGTATCTAGTGGAGCTGCCAAAATGGGGTTTCCCACATGACAAAATGATGGTGAAGAAGCTGAGTTTGTGGTTATGGATTTCTCCTACATGACTGTATGACAGCTGTTGTCCCCAGAAGCCCCTTTACATTATGACATAGACTTTCAGTGTTTAAGGCAGTTAACCCAAATAGTTGGCTTCTCTTTAGGGCCATTCATTTATCACAGAATCACAGAATCACAGAATGGTTTAGGTCGGAAAGGAACTTAAAGATCATCTAGCTCCCCACGCCCTACTGTGGGCAGGGGTACCTTCCACTAGCTCCATCCAACCTGGCCTTGAACGCTTCCAGAGATAAAGCATGCACAACTTCTCTGGAAAAGCTGTTCCAGTGCCGTAATATCAAGTCCCATCATGTCATTATAGAGGCAACATCATTACCGTGTCTCCTGACTCTTGGCTCCTGTCAGGTCTGGTTTTTTGTATCATCATTTCTTCCTTATTCAAGTAGGGGCTGAAGAGAGAGAAATCAGTGGATGTCACTTCTTTTTTCTCATTTTCTTCTTTTCTTTCCTGCTTCCAGGGTCATAGGGAAATGCTCCTTTTAGTTATAACGTGATGCTAGGAGTGACAAGTGAAGAAGGTCTCTGTGTATTTTGCTCAGATTCTCCTGAGATGCGGGACTAGAGGAGGGAAATGTTGACTGGCCACTGACCTGTGCATGGACAAGGGCAGCAATGAAGCTGTTCCAGATCTATGAGGCAAGAAAAGATTCTGTATGCTCATCACAACCTCACTCCAGGCACTGCTGCACTTCCCACCAACTACATTATAGGTCACATTTGTATTTTATGGTGTCACTACACATGTTGTTGTTCTAGTCTAAGGCTTTGGTCACTGTGTAGCAGCAAAACAAAACATGTACCTTCTTGACAGTATTGATTTCCAAAAATAAAAGCCAGTCACTGACCCATAGCAACACACTTTTTCCTTCACTGCATTGTGTTGCACTGGGCTGTGGTGTCAGTTCTCACAGAAGTGTTTCATGCTGGAACACAAAGAAGGAGCCCTGTAGAAATAAGCAAAGCTGGGACAGTGTCATGGTTTAACTCCAGCTGGCAACTGAGCCTCACAGAGCTGCTCCCTCACTCCCCTATCCAGGGATAGGAGACAGATTTGGAAAAGTAAAAGTGAGAAAATCATGAGACAGTTTAATAGGTAAAGCAGAAGCTGCTCACACAAGCAAAGCAAAGCAAGGAATTCGTTTACTCGTTAGCAGGCAGGTGTTCATCCATCCCCAGGAAAGCAAGACTCCGTCACACGTAGCGGTAACTTGGGAATACAAATTATATCACTCTGAACATGTTCAGTCTCCCCTCACTTCCTTCTTCTTTCCCCAGGTTTATATGCTGAGCTTGACACCGTATGGGCTGGGATATCCCTTTGGTCAGTTGGGATCATCTGTCCTGGCTGTGCCTCCTCCCAATTCCTTGATCATCCGCAGCTCACTCACTGGTGAGGGGGTGTTCGGAGCAGAAAAGTCCTTGGCTCTGTGTAAGCACTGCTCAGCAGTACCAAAAACATCCCTGAATTATCAGCACTGCTTCCAGCACAAACCTAAACCACAGCCCCATACCAGCTACTGTGAAGAAAAGCAACTACTTGAGCCAAAACTAGCAGTCAGGCTGATAATTTCCTAGATCAGTGGATCAGAGAGATTGAGCAGATGAATGTTTTGGGGTTTTATCCACAGAAAGGATTTTCTTTTAGCCCTATTGTTCATAACAGACAGCTGATGTCATTCATTAAATGATTCCTGTTTTCTTCACAAAGTTATGAATTTACATTGTACCTTGTAACTAAAGAACAATTTTCATTATACTTGCAGGACTCTCCCACTTCACCAAATCCTGAATTCAACTTCACTGAGAACAGTTAGCCCTTAGCATTTTTGCCATGTTTGTTCTTTTCTTATCCCATTATCTAGACAAGCAGACTGGATAGACTGAATTTTCATCTAAATATTTTCCCAATGTTATTAATAATTAATTTCACAGAACTGCAGATACACAGGGAGGAAAAAGCAGTATAAGAAAGCAGGATTTGACTGCCCTGCAGGAAAACAAATAATCCTGTGTTTGTTCCTAGGCTGAGCTCCACCTCAGGTAAACTAAGATCTCAAGCTGTCTTTTAGGCTTGATTTGGTTTATGGGAAGATGTAATCTCGGAGGATGTAACCGCGGGTTTTACAACCTTTTACGTTACGTTGTCAGGATAGTGGCTGACCTCTAGTGGCAGTAGGCGTGAATTGCTGATGGATCTCTTCCGGGAGCCAAGCGATTTGCAAACGCATAATATGCGTCATTATTGAAAAATGAAAATCAATTAACTTTATGGAAAATGTATTAAAAAGGAATATAAGGCCAAGCCTGAATTTAATAGCCTTTACGAACAATTTTTCTTGGAGGCAGAGACTTGCAATAGAACTTTTGTTGTCAATTGCTGATGAACATCGATGTGTACCAAAGCAATAAGGAACTTCTGACGTGCAAGAAATACATTTCTCTGCAATGGGCTCCATGTATCCAGATGATTTGTGTGGTTCTGCTCAGGCTGATTGGTTCTGAGGCCATTTCCAATGCAAAGGTCTGTTTTTCTTCTCTGTGACTGAAAGCACAGAACAGGGCTCAGTGTGGAGAGAAAATTACTCATCCCTTACACTCAGCACCTCTCCACGACATACATATGCTTTCACACCAAGAAAGATGGAGAAGAGAAGGGAAAAAAGGAAGTTGGGGGAGACCACCCACCTTCTATCAAAAGGGTTTCCTGGTCATTAAGGCTTAGTCTTTATATCAGACTTGCTCCGACTAACCGGGAACCAAGCATCTTTTCTTGGAGAAGAAACAGTGCAAGAGGATTAAAACGTGAGTAGAAGTTGACTGTATAAACCAAATACTTCTGCATCATGTGTGCACTTGACTTTGGCAGAGATCTTTGGAAATGCCTACATGCAGTTTAGCTACTTGTTTGGGGTATTGCTCCATGATTTGTTTTCCAAAAGTGGCTTACCACCTTCCGAGGAACCAGCCGCATCCCATGCTCCAAACTGAAGCATTTGGACCAACTTTAGTGTCAGTAAAATACATCCAGTGCTGAAAGGTGGGGAGCAGGAAGGTGGGGAGGCAGCAGGGCCCGGGAAGGGCAAGCTCTGGGGCTGGGCAGCAGCAGAATGGGTGGCAGGTGAAGCAGCACCAAGTTTGTGCAGCTGACAGTCAGAGCAGAGTATGGTGGCTCCAGCAGCAGAACTGCCTGGATGGGCTTGCACAGTGGCTGCCAGACTGTCCCCACTTGCAGCAATCTTCTGTTGAACCCGCTCACATGCGTTTGCCTCCTTGGAATCATGCTGATGGTACATTGAAATGGCAAGATCTTCAGAAATGCAAAAATATGGGTATGGAGTAACAAAAACCCAAAAACTAGAGGCTTAAGTGTGGCACTGCTGACACTAAAACCTTACATGGGCACAAGCAAGGGTCAGAGAAGTCCAGACATGTGAAAACCACCAAGAGCTACTTTTCAAACAAAAAGCACCTTGAACCCAGAAGCCCCCAAACCACTGCACTTTCGAGGGTGGAAAAGCCATGGGAGGAGTGGAGGTTTCACTCTATTCTTCTCTATTTCTGTGCTTTTTCCTCAGTCTCTGCTGCTGATCACGAGTGAAAACAGAAAACTGGGTTAGCTGGATGTGTTGCCTGACAATAGAGCTGGTGTTTTGTTCTTAAGTGACCTCCCCAAAGCTGGGGCTTGATGGTGTAAAAAAGATTCAGTTATCTATTACTGCCCTGAACCCATTCTGGAGTGGTGAAAAAGGAACACAACCAGTTTCAGACTTCATTGTGCTAAGGGCTGTAGAAACTCAAGAGCTCTCACAGTTCTTTGTCTCCTAGTGAGGTGTTTGCCACCTTTGAGTGCTCCCATTTAAAACTATGACATAGATACACCTACACACATTTTTCTAAGAGTTGCTATTGTCATAGTTGGTGCTAGATATCAGGAATCTTTCTAATTGTGACTATTTTCTATCTCTGTTTTATATTGTGACTCCAAATTATTT
The DNA here is from genome assembly GCA_026283785.1 of Coracopsis vasa. Lineage (NCBI taxonomy): Eukaryota > Metazoa > Chordata > Aves > Psittaciformes > Psittacidae > Coracopsis > Coracopsis vasa. The sequence goes on along the minus strand of JANHGB010009942.1, from coordinate 19,824 downwards.
CAAGGCATCCTGAATCATACATAAGCCCTGCCAGAGGAAACCTTTTATAAATACTTTAAAGACTTATATAGACTGCTGTATTTTCAAAGGTGCTTCATGTGCAAGCAATTAAATGCTTAAAGAAAGAAAGCAATAAATAAAGGTAATTTTTATCTTGAAGGCTAGTAGCAGTTGTCAGATGCTGACTTTGTGTTAAATGTAGTCTGATAATACTTGTTCATAAAATAATAGGTGACATACTATCTTATCTGATCTGGTCTGTGGGAAGGAAAGTGTTCATGAACCAGTCTGCTGCTGTGATTGCTTAGTTAAGCCAATGCCAAGCAGCACTCCACAGTACCCAGCTTGTTGCTCTAACCCTTGCTAGCTGACAGCAGTTCTCATGGGGTTATCACCCCTTGGGGCAGCCCAGTAATGCTTTGTGCGGTAGATACCCACTCACTGCTATCCGAGCTGCTGACAGCTGGGATGTTAGCTTCCAATGCTGTAAACCCAGTGGTGATTTCCCCAATACTAGGGGACCCAAATGCTCTTCACTCACCAGGCACTTTGTAAAGACCCAGGAAGGAGAACCTGTCAGTAGATCTTCCCATCCCTTTATTGACTGTTTTCTGCTTCTGGGTAACAAATGAAAAACATGACTGTACAAGTTCTTTGTATGCAAAGGTGCGTTTGTTTATATGTAATGTGGGATGCTGGGTGGTCCTGGTTTTGTGGAGTGAGCCCCTTGGGAGTCCAGGCCTTCAGGCTTAAGTAACCCGAGTAGCAGACTTGTATTTATCTTCTGAAAAACAGTCAGGCTTTCCAGAGTGATTGTTCCACTCCATAAGCAGTCTAACAACAACTTTGACAAATACAATGGAGGTTGACTTGGAGTCATAATCACATTGAAGGCAATCATGATGTTTAAATTAATAAGACACATATTAAGCATAGCTTGAAAGCACTCACACTTCAGTATCCAGTCAGAGTTTCAGCATTTGGGGGATTCATGTAGTGTTTGAGTTAATAAGGTATTTCTTAAAAGTAGGCTTTTTAGTAGCAAATGTATGACAGCTGATTTGATTGTCAAACCTAATTTAAGACTGTACTCCTGCTTGAACTGGAGTGTCTGTATAGCATTAGAGAGGCTTCCCACAGCTCACCAGTTGGAAAGCCCAGACCCAGGCTTCATTCGCAGTATAACTGCAGTCATTTTGACAGAGACAGCAAAGGACTTTTCCTCCTTCTTTTGGGTCCCAAAAGCCATCCTTGAGGTTCCAGGAGATGTTCCATTTTAAAATGTTATTATAATGGATTACGTGTTGGGTTTTCCCTCTCTTTTTTTTAAAAACACTATTTCCTGAGGAAACAAAATTTATATAATCCAGTGAGATTAGTCCTGTATTAATAAATTGCAGTTTCTCCATCTCTGCTGCAGTTTGAACCGTTCTAAGGAGAGCAGGGGCCTCTCCATATCCTGAACCTACAGGTTTCATCAGAATTAGCAGATTGCTAAAGACTGAGGATTCAAAGTAGAGCTTTCCACTAAAAAAAGCCTATCTTGTGATCTCAGTGGTGCAGTACCTGTTTGGCTTGCTGTAACAAAACCTATCGCAGCACCAGAGCCTGTGTAAGTAGTTAGAGGATGTGGAGGAGCAATGAAGATCCTCTGTGTTATTTATGAAGCCTTTTCAGGAGTGGAACACTGAAGGAGTATCTAAACACGAGGAGTATCTTAAGGGTACTGTGGTAGGGGCCCATGCTGTATCTGATGGCAAGCTGGAAGCATTGTGGTGGGAATAACTAGAGTGTGCTGTCATCATCACTGAAGTGGAGATGTATAAAAGCACACAACACATAAATTCAAAGGAGACCAGATTTCATTAGTCGCATTCATGAAACAACTTGCTGAAAAAATAAATAGATGGATAGAATTTGGCGGTGATACTGACATTGTTAAATGGAAATTATATTCCAGATCACTGAAAAAGCAAAACTTCTTGGATTTGTTACAATTCCCTGCATTCTGGTGACAAGAACCAGGTGAAATACTCATAAAGAACAACCCTTTCCCCCCAAATGAATCTTGTTTAGGAGGTTTTCAACAGAATCTGTTACATTTCCAAACTTAAAGGAACCCTTTGTTAAAACTTTTCTTTTTTCCTCAATTCCAAAGAATACAAAGTGGATAAAAACCCTGTCTGGGGTGTAGCAGTTAAAATTTCATTATGAATTTGAACAAAATCACAAACCTTCCAGAGAAACCAGCAATATCTGGTGTGTTGTCTAATCTGAAAAAGTCAGTATGTTTTTCGAGCTTTCCGTTGTCTTTTCATTATATAAACAAGAAAACAAGACCCAAACCAAACTCCAAAGGAAATTCACGAAACTGTCATGTAAATCCAGAAGAAAAATTTGCTACCACTTATAAAAGTTGAAGCTGTTTGGGTTTTTTTCCCAGCTACGGACAAGCCACTGACTAATTTTGAAAAAGGGATTCTAGTGGAATGGATCTTGATTTCTAATCTTGGCTATAATTTACTTAGTAGACGTATGTTCTAAAATATAAAATATCTCTGTGTGTGTCCTGCAGGGCTAGTGCTGTTTCTTGTTCTCACACAAAATTCTTTATGATTTCTAGTCATGAAAAATTAAAAATATCTAAAGTTGTGTTGCTGACCACAGAGTATTGAACCTCTCTAAATGCTTGCTCACAGTATTAGATTAAACACAGAATATCTCAGATTGGTATGGTGATCCATGCATTTTATTCTACTAGCTTACTCTTCATCTTGGCTTTGGCAGGTGCTTGGTGACCTCAGGCGACCTCAGGCCACACTGATGGCAGTGCCCAACAAGTTCATTGGTTTGACAGTGTGCTGCCCACAACTTTTTCAGAATGAGCCATTTGAAGGGTGTTCGATCCTTAAATTAGGCTTGTTAGGACACAACTAGGAATAAAACCATTTGAGAGAGGTTTAAACAGAGCATGAATAGATATATAGAATCATAGAACAGTTAGGGTTGGAAAAGACAGAACAGCCTGAACAGCTGATAGTGAATAATGTGAGCCCACCTCATATTTGGACAAGAATAGTTTCTCACACTATGGGACTGCAAGGTTTCCAAGAGAATATAATCCCAAATTACTTCTTGCTTTTAAAAAAGAAAGAAGAAAGTGAACTCTCCAGTTAGCAGTACTAGCAGACCCATTAGCCCAAAGTCAGCTCAGCCCTGGCAGAAGAAGGTCTTTCTCGGTTATTTTCACACCCAGCCCTTTGCAAGGGCCTGTAACATGTGAATGTTCATGCTTACCATATCAAATGTCAAGTGTTCGAGCATCTTCTTTTTGTAATGTGACAAATATCCTATGTGTAGTGTAAATGCCAACACACACACTTGCCAGATGCCCATTAACAGCTTCATTTTTAGGGAAACAGCATGTGGCTATACAGGAAATACAGGTCAGGAAACAGGGATTTCATAGCTTGGGTTCTAGATGGATTACTCAAATGCAGCTTCCATTGGTGCTCTGCCAGGTGTCTCAGGGCTCAAACTCCACCCGAAAACCTACTGTGGGGGCTCCCACATTATCTCTCTTTCTGCCTTCCTGCTAAAATGATACCGGAATAAGCTCAAGATTGTTTATTAGAGGGGTAAATATATGGAGTAGGACTGCTACCAGATCCAGTACTTCTGTTTCGTGTCATATATTTCTTCTTAAATCCCTTATGCAAATAATTTTACTTTTTAAAATTTCCCATTCTTTTAAATAAAGGACAGTGTGTATGGTTTATATATGTGTGTGTGTGTGTATGTAATAGAATTATTTTTCCACCACTTTTAGTGTTAATATAACTTGCTAGTTGTTTTGCTCTGAAAATTCGTAAGACCCCTAGTGGTATTTTATAAATATTTTAAAGCACAATTTATTCTTTTCCTATTTACAGCCATGAATTACTCATTACTTAGCACGTCTTTCCTCCTGTAGGCAAACAGCAGTGGTTGCCACACTGTTTAAAATGGAAGCTGTCAAGATAAAGGTGGGGTTCATTAATGAATGACTACTGTGATATTGCATTGCAGGCACTGGAAGCTTGGTTAGGGGTGGTTTTTAACAAAGATTTGTCACATTTACCAGAACTGCATGGGCACAAATGAAAGCAGATAAGCCTCACCTCATCTGCAGATCAGCTTTTTTCTTTATAACAGTGTCTAATACTTACCTAATACCTTTAATTTCAAGCAATTTACAATTAATCCGTCTTCATAGCTGTCTTGCTAATATAACAGCATTATCAAAATGGTGCTGGAGAAGCTAGGCTGACTGCCCAGGATTTGTCTCTAACACAGACAAAATACTGTCTTACTAATACATCGCATACTTAATTCCATATTTCAGTATAAAGAAAAATCTTGATAGCAAATAGTCTGAGGTCTGAATCTCTGCACAAGATATCTTGTAATGGTGACCACAGGACACTGAGTACAGGGTCATACTGCAGGCTCTCTGCTCCCTTTGAAGGAAAAGAATCTGAATAGAAGACTGTAGCTGAAACTTGCAGCATCTTCAGTTATGTCAAATTTGTGATCTACTGTCATTTAGGTCACAAAGAAAAGATGACGAAGGTGACAAAAGATGACGAGAGGAGCTGTGGGTTCATCTTACTTTTGGTCAATAGTTGTAGTTCACTCTTTCAACAACACTTCCTTGTTGTGAGCCTGTATCCTTCCCCCACTTGCAAGCAGAGTTTGGGATAAGGAGTGTATATCTGGGATAGGCTGGACTATTCTTCCTTGAAGGCTGTTTGGAGAATTCAGGTAGAGAGCAGCAACTCTTTCTCTCCCCTTTTTCTCCACCAGCATGTAAATCACTTCTGCTCACTTGTGTGACTCTGTACTGACTACCAGGACTTCAACAGTTAAAGTAAAAGGTAAAAAAATAAAAGCCTGTATTCTGTCTAGGTCCTAGTGAAATCACTTCTCATATATACATTTTCTAATCTCAGTGTAGAAAGGAATAATACCTTTTCTGTAAAAAGCCTCAGCAATATCTCCTACTCCCTCCTGCAACCATGGCACTTAGGAATTTTGTATAAAGACACAGACAGTTTTGGTGGATATTCTTGTCTCCATGATCCTAAGCAGTTTACAAAGAAAATACATAGAGTTTTAATCAATATTGGCCTTTCTGTGGTAGGAAACCTGCTCTGTCTCTAAAAGCCCTCTTCTTTATCTTCAATATCAGTGCTCCAGAGCTGTTCTACTACCCACATGTTTAAATGTCAGAGACTAGGACTCAAATGGCCTGAGATCTTTGTTTATCATGTTTATCATGTTTAACTGAGAGAAAGAGGAGCTTTTTAAGTACTTCTCAGAGCAAATGCACCTTTAACCTGCATGTTATCACAGTAACGTAATGCAGTATCAGTGCTCATGCATTTGCAAAAACCCCCAGGGTATTTCTTTAAAGGGAAGATCTTGGAGATGCATCTCAGGCATCTTTCTGTGCTGAAGAAGGAGGGAAATAAAAAAGGAGTAGAAGTTTCTCTTACAGTTATAACAGTTGAGATTTTCACATAACCACCTGCCTTCAGGGCCCAGGAATGTAAGAGAAACACCAAGGGCACGTGGTGGCCCTGTCAGATTGTGCCACAGTGGAGGAGAATAAAGCTCTGCAGAGCCAGCAAAGCAATACAGGAGACTCTCCAAGGCAGATCTGCCACTTCAACTCTCCTGAGGCCTCTGCCATTGTTATCAGTGCTAAGAGCTATTCAACTCCTCTTCAAGACCACAGGAGCTTTGGAGTAATTTTCCTGCAACTGAAGTACTATAGAAATCACTTGAATTACAGTTTTCCAGTAGACAGCAACTCTGGTTTAATATTTCTGCACTTATACAATACCCACACAGTTAATTAAATGTACCTGCAATACAAAAGCACATTATTTGTGTTGGTATAAAATATTACAGATCATACTTATGGCTGTACTTTATGCCTCCTTAAAATAATACAACCCCTTCACATTCAGTCACCCTCCACTCCACTCCCCACATACACATCCCCCTTCTTCATCCTGTTAATAATTTCAGGTGTCTTAAAAGAATGTTCTAGGATTTAAAATAATACAAAATGAGAAGCTCTCCTATTTCAGTAACTCATATACTAAATGTATGATTAAAAAGCTTTCATTTAAGTAGTCCCTTACAAGTCTTAACTACAGGATGATTCATACAGAGGTGAAATTAATAGGATATTTCTGGTTAATCCTGCACTTCAGTTTTTACATGTCAGAGATGGGCAAGTGAATTTATCTTCAAAGGTCCTAATTAAAAATAGAGCAATGGCAAGGGTGCAGGTAATTATGCCTCTTTGTAACATCAGGACCTTGCTTTTTAGAAGCTATGGATTTAGAAACACAATCTTATAAATAGAGACTTTCGCGAAACTAAGTAACCTTTTTCTTCCTCAATCTAAGTCCAAAATCCAGCCAAATACACAAAACCTTAAAAGACCTTGGCCTGGAAGCACTGAATGGACCCAGGAGGCCCTCATGGATTTGGCTGTGACAGAAGATGTGAAGAGTCACAATTAACAACCATGATACTTTCTGGTTTATTGCCTAATCTGAAATTACCTGGATCCTTCACATACTGGCCGTGGGCTGTGTAGGCAGGGACCCTCAGGGTTTCCAGCTCTCCTGTGAGTTGCTTAAACCCACAGGAGGACTTCCCAGTTGGTTTAAATAGCATTGGTGGGGGGGGTTATGGCTAAGTAAGTATTGATCATGGCAAAGCTTCAACACTTTTTGTATTCAGATATGTTTAAACACAGATATGTGTAAGTTACATTAAAACAACCAGCTCCAAGGGACATTGCATATCCTCTTGATGGAGCTGAAACAGCCTTAGAGGAGCATGGGTTCAGTCCAACCAAACTGTGTCAGATAACTGTAGCATCTGTATAAAAGCAGCAGAAGTAACATGCTGACATGGTGTAAGATGGCTCCTGCCTATGAAAGCCACTTGCTCAGAGAAGAGTCCCTGATGCTAGGGCATCTGGCAAGTGCCAGGGCATGTGGCAAGAGCATTGGGGTGCTGTAATTGGATGAAGAATTTCATGCTTGGCTGTGCATGTTGTGTTTGCTCTCTGAAGTGAAGATTTCTCTCTTCTGAGTCAGAAGGCTGGCATCTTTCACATTTACAACCCCAGCAAGAAGTATATATCTAGAGCATAAATGGTATTATAATATTACGATTTATATTACAACTGTCTGAGCAAGTAGCAGTGTATAGGCTTTATTTTAAGCCTGGCATTGAAAACTGGGGTTCTTTGTTTATTATTCACCTTTCATAGAATCATAGAATAAACCAGGTTGGAAGGAACCTTGAAAGATCATCTGGTCCAACCTTCTGTGGGAAGGGAGCCTAGATGAGATTATTACTTACCTAGATGAGATTACCTAGCACCCTGTGCAACCACAGCTTGAAAATCTCCAGCAATGGGGACTCTGCCATGTCTCTGGGGATGTTCTTCCAGTGACTGATTGTCCTTACTATAAAAAAATTTCCTCTTTATGTCAAAATGAAGCTATCCTGGGTTCAGCACTCATGCACCCTGTTGCTTATGCATATATAGGTGTTGCAGTTGTGATCCCTACCCCTCAAGTTCATTAGTTCAAAGCACAATTCACTGAGTAAGCCAAACTGCTTCTGAAGATTTATGCTTTCTTTCTGTGGCATATGCCATTTATAATAGACATTTATAATAAACATCTATAATAGTGTCCCAAAGATCTTTGTTCTACAAAGGCACTGTCAATTTTTAAGAACCTACCTCCTCTATTTAAGCTCTGTGGGTTTCAACAGGATGTCCATTTTATATACATTTAAGAGCTTTCATTATATGAAATAAATGCAATTAAACATCTGTTCCCTGCAAAATATTATGGGCCAACTGGTTTCAATTCTTTCATTTATAGGAATACCACCATAACTAAAACATTTTGTAAAACTTATTTAACTGGATCACTGGGTCACAGCAGTTAGTATTACTAATTGTATAATAACTGAATTTTGATCAAAATCATCTGCTGAAGGCCCTGTTTATAGGAAGCAAGAGGTGAGAAAAATTTTTAGCAGGTTGCATAATTGAAAATTTATGTTTACTCTCCATGGATAATGCCATTTATAAGACACCTGTTTTTCCTGTGGGTTTCTCTCCCCAGGTGTTTTTGAATTGCAGTTTTATTTCCAGGCTCCTCATAACTGACAGTATTTACTAAAACAAAACCTGGTTTGATCAAACTGTTTGGATGTTTTGTGAGGAAAACCTTATTTACTCAGCAGAATTCTACAAGTCAAGCTTATTTTTGGAGCCTTAAAAGACAGTATACGCAATGCATGTGGAAATACAAAGCTTTCCGCATTTCCTGACTGTTGAAACTCTGGACTACACATCAATTTTTATCATAGAAAAATGCATATATTTTTATCAGAGTTTTACCTTGATATGATCTTTTTTTCTGTGGGATGTCTAAAATAGCCACAAACCACAAATCTAGACAGGACCCAGTGCAGAGCAGCACAGAGCACGTTGTGCATTGCTTACAAAGAATTTTGTGAAAGTTAACTGGGAAGAGCAGGTTCTCATACAGAAATACACGTGACATTTCTCAAAAGGTCTATACCACCAGTAGGAAAATTTCCAGTAGGAAAATTCAAACAGATCAAAAAAGTTGGAAAGCTTTAATGGCCTTGAAACTCTCGTTTGCACTTATCCTCATTGTAGCAGATAGATATACACTGGGAGAAGAGGCAGGAATATGTTCCCACTGTGGAAACTCTTGCTGTTCTAGGCATGGGGATTGGCAAACATTGTGTTTTATGTATCATTTTCTAAAAGATGCAGAAGTGACTCTGTATATGGACATGAGTAAAGAGGGCACCCCTGCCTCTTTCCTTGTCCACTACTGCACAGTGTCTCAAGTCCAGCAGGACAGATGGTTGGACTTGCTGAGTGGGACGTACTCCAGGGATGTGGGAGAAGGAAGCTCAGCTATGCCCCAATCAGCCATGCTGACCTCAGCTATTCTATAAAAGATGGGCAAATGTTTTTCTTGAACAGCATGTTGTCCAAGAAGATGAACATGATCTGAGCACACCAAATGGGTGCTCTGAACTGCTTAGATGCCTCCCTGCCCATCTCTGAAGCACAGTTTAGCTTTGGTGCCGCTCGCCACCTTTCTCCTCCAACCAAAGCACTGCTCATCATTCATGGCAGGTTCTGCTCAGCTTCTTCCATCCTTCATACTCTGAAATGGAGACATCTGTTGGTTTAAAACTCCTTCAGGGCAGGGATGGTGGTTAAGAATAAGTAGTGTGAGTTGAATTTGAATGTGAAATGAATAGGAGTTAAATTTCTAAACAGCTTTGAGGATCTGTGCCTGAGCTCATAAAATGCAATTAATTAGTGACTAACTGGAGATTCTCTAGGGCTCTTCCATCCTTGAGGTTTCAGTATGACATCTCCTTAGCCCATACTGCATGCTCTGAAGTCATCATTATGCCAAGGAGGGAAGCAGACACATTTACTTGCTCTTTGATCTACCATAATTCCATGTAAACTGTAGCACACACGTTATTGTGTCTTGGAAGGGAGGAGCAGGACTGAATGCTGCCAGACCTTAAGCGCTGAAGGTTGTTAGAGCACTGCTTAACCTCTCCTAGTCTGGTGACCTGTGGCATCCAGTATGGATTGCTAAGGCTGATGGAAATTCGTTAACACCATTGGAATGTCATTAACACTTTTAATAAGGATTATTTCCCTTTAAGTGTCCCAATACAGCACTCCAAGCCAGTGCTCAAGCAAATTAGAAGCAGCAATTCCAGGAAAGAGGCATTTGTGGATGATATAATGCTATAAGTGTCAACAGATGTCATGTCTTATAATAACGCATGTAGCTCTAATTTGGCACTTCTTGCCATCAGGAGGAACTTCTTGCAGAGCAGATGCCGCTTCAAATCCTATCTTTCATGGGTGCCTGTGCCCTGTTAAAACTGGCATGCCACTTCAGAAGCAGGCATGGTGCCATTAGAGCAGATGGTCATGAGCACACACCATGTTACAACACTGGTGTTTCTAGAAATGTGGATGCTGGAACTGAAGAACTACCCAGGAACATCTAAATCTTCCTAATAAGGAAAATTCCCCTCCCAAGTATCTTGATACATGTCATTAATGCTTTAGTGGTGTCAGAAAATGGATGTTATCTGTATCATCCTTCTGGTTGTTGGGCAACCACTGGTGATTCCAGGGGCCGTTCTGGCAGCTGAGTTCACTGGAATGTAGATGTGTCCTTGTCAAAAATGCCATCAATGCTTGGTGTTACTTTGACAGCTCTACAGTGCCTGGGAATTTTTGCAGTATGGATGACTACTGCGCTGGACAACAAGGGGAAGGAGTGGCGCTTGGACCTGCATTTCTCTATGTCCTCCATAAGAGAGTGTGTGACTGCCGAATATCTAAAGTAAAACTGTGCAGATCTGGTCATGAACGATCTTTGGACAATACAGCTCCAAGTGGTGCCAGGAGGTGGCCCTTTCAGAAGGTAGATACACAGTGATGTCTCAGGCCCATTTCAAAATGTCTGCATAGTTTGGATATCTTTGGCAAGACTCCAATAACCATATCTTATCCTTCCTGACAACATTACGATTGATCAGCAAAATACTATGCTGTCTTCACTCTATACCCTATGGGACTTTAATTAGCCAGTTATACAAACAAGCTCAGCTAGCCAAGCAGCTGTACAATCCACCAGTGGTAGGCAAAGCCACCACAAACATATGGTGGGATTTTATTACATAATAAAATGCTCATCTTGCATGGTAGAGATGTAAACTTTCACAAGAGCTCAAATGCAATGTGTTGCATCATTCCAAAGTGTGGCATTGTCAGCAAGTTGTCTGCAACTCCCACATGTATCCCACATGTATGTGTATGCAACATACACAGATATTTTACTTTGTGCTAAATTTTCATCTTGACCAGTGAGGGTTGTAACACCTCAGTAAGGAGCAGCACGTTACTCCACTCAAGTAAGAAAACCATTTAGATGCATCCTAAAATGTGTATTTTAACTGGTGAAATGAAATGAGTAAGTTAGCATTGATACAAAGAGATGCATCAGCAGAAGGGCCTATTTCTACTATCTATTATGTATGAAGGACAATGAAGAAGGGTCTGTGCCACAGAAATTAATTCATATTTCAAAAATCCCAAAACATGTAATGGAAGGAGCTTCAATTCTGCTTGGCAGAGGCAAAACATCTCCACTTCTTTTATATTCACTTTTTTGCAGGTAAAGGTAAGCTGAATGGCCTCCTTTGGCATGGGGTGCGAGCACCAGTTGTGGTGGTGAGCTGGGGAGAGCCTGGAAGCCAGACTAAGCCCAGTCTCCTGATGCCTCACCCTGCTCTCCACACCATGGCTGTGGTTTATTGCTCTCACTCTCTCAAGAAAATCTGCTACAGTTAGCCTGAGTGGTGTCAGGATGAACCAGCCTTGTCCACTTGTCCTTGTATCACTTGTCCAGCTTTTATTTAGCAATGTAGGCACAGCCTGATGGACCAAGCCTAAGCTAAAAGCCATGTCTGCAAGGGCATCCTGAACTTCAGTGGAGTTGCCAGTGCTGCCCTGGAAATGCAACTGCCAGCTAAACTAGGAAAGCACAGCCTGAACAGGTGATGCCTCCCTCTACCTCTGTGTTTTGCTTGCCTGGATTACCTAGAAGTGCAGGACCCAGCCTATGGCTGCAGAAGCAGTCATGAGCAGCTGGAGGTGAAGAAGGAGCCTGCTAGCACTACTGAACAGTGGTGCTTTTGCAGTTCTTGTAGTGGTGGTGGACTTTGCAGGATTCCCAACCTTCCAGTGCTCCAACAACTGTCTGCATGGCCAGATCTGTGGGATCAAAACCATCTGACAGCAGGTGTCACAGGAGAAGGATGCTTGACTTTACAATTGAAGGGCACAGGGAGGAGGACAGACATGCGGCAACCTCTTACAGATGCAAGTGGTAGTGTACAAAAGCCATGACTGATCACATAGCTGTCATTAATCATCACTGATGGCACCAAACTCCCTCCCTAGCAATGAAAGGGCTGTCTCAGAGGTAATTATCTGCAGTGCAGTGACCCAAAGCCTTGTAAACTCAGAGAGCTGGCTACTGTGCTAAAAGATGCTTCAGATTGGCTCCTGAGTTGGTAGAAGTTACTGATCTCAAAATTCAAAATTTAGGTTCCAGTTTAAAATATGAAAAATCAGCTTCTATAAAAGCATGTGAGCATGCCCAAAACTCCTCTAAAATAGATATGTTACAGGGCACTATTGCTCAAACACTTCTGTCTGAGCCAAAAAAATGCAATAGGAAAAAATACTATAGGGTAATTAAGCTAGGTTTAAGCATTGTATGAACATCAATCCTTAAACATTTTTCTGTTTTGGACAGCAAAGAAGCCTGTTATCAGTTTGCCCCTGATATGTTGCATATTTAGCTTGTTGTATCAGGAAATACCAGGTACTATCTCTCAGCAAAGACAAAAACTCCCCAACAAATTAGCTGGCTAGTAATCTTGTCTACTATCATAACATCGTAATAGCATGGTAACCCCTCAGGTCTAATGATCACATTGTACCACATGGTCAGCTAGGGCTAAAGAGCTGTACATTCAGTTGTGTCTCTTGATAATTACACTGTGAAGTGTTACATTGAAATATACAGTGTTGGACTTTAATACAGCAACCCTTAAAATTGTGAAATAAAAAACTCAGCTGACAGTTGCATATCTTGTAATCAATCCAGAAAACTTACCACTTTATAAGTAAAAATCAGAAATAAAGAGTGGACATTAAGTGAAGGATGGACAAATGCTCCAATTTAGTAAAAAGTGTGTCTTGTGGTTTTTTGTTTTGAGGACCACCTAGTTATTCATAAGAGTTTAGGTGTTTTATCAGATCATTGCCCATGGCAGTGATGTTAAGTTTCATTTTGTGTTTGTATTTGTGCTTGAAAACTGAGGCACAGAAGCACAGCCTCATCAAACTCAGAGGAATAATACATCCCAATGTTTTGCAGGTGAAAAAAGTCATTCCACTGTCATTTATCATCAGACTTTCCTGCTTGCTTTCTCTGTCTGTCTCTGCTATTCCTTTGCTGTGTGAGTTTGGAAAGCAGCTCAACTCCTTCATTATTTCTAAAGCTTGTTGAGGTTTGTGACTTGAAAGTGCTTTAGAAATGTGAAGTGGGATCTCTGCTGCAACAACTAGACATACCTTCATTGTCATTAAACTTGGTGTCAAGTGTTGTCTAAGGATCCTTAAGATGGAAAGGGCTTGCTATTACCCTGGCTTAATGTTTCTGCTTCAGTGATCATTCATGATACCAGCATGCTTCCAGTGTCTCGGGTGTGATTACAGCTGAGGCGGGGAGCTGCCTGCTCCAAGCCTGCTGCCAGCACAGTGAATGCTTGACCTGCTCTGAAGAGCTGGAAACACTCCATTTCGATAGGCTTCATGTAGCAGCCCACGAGACAGGGAGCTGCAGAAGCAGCTGCACTCATGCTTTAATATTCTTTTGGGGCCTGTTTCTCATCAAAACAGAGACCCCCTGACATCGTCAGACAAGCTGTTTTTTCTAGACATGAAGCAAGTTCTCCAACAGAAGGAGATTTTATTGCCCTTGAGTGCAGGCAGGGAAATCTGTGGCTGCTGGGCTCCAGAAAGCAGCCCTTCCTACTGCTGCCTCCCCTCAGATCAAGACCTGACATACAACACGGCTTAATTAATTTCTTGTCGAATGCAGAATTGCCTTACTTATACTCCTGCTGGTTTTACAGTAATATGTAATGTCATACCATATTTCCATGCCGTTTTATAAATCATGCAAATAATTCCAGAAAAGGAACACATACAAAAGACGCAAACTCTTAGTGACACATAGAAGAGAGCCTTCCTTTTCCGAGAGCAAGGAGCCCTTGAAAACCGCTGCTGCAGGGCAGGGGCAGAGGGTAAAGAGGATGGTAGAAGATATGGAGAGAGGATGGCTCGAGCCATTTGGGAGCTAGTGGGATTTTGGTCATGATTTCTTTGAAAACATAGCCTACAATATGTTGCCAGTCCTGACTACTGCATGTCTTTACTGGGAGAACAGCACAGGGGATGAGTGGGTGCAGATGGGACTCTCCAAAGTAATTGCAAGTCTTCAAACAACTTTCTTCTTCCTTGTATTTTTTTTCACAAGTAGAAGAGTAGGATTCCTTGGGGCTCATAGTGAGAAGATGATAAAAGTGAGGCTGAAGGCCTTTAGCTCCAGCAGATTGTTAATAGTCTGTTAAAAACTCCGCTGCAAAGTCAGCAGTGCTGCTGCTCATAGAGCACAGTCTGCAAAGATACAGGGTGTTTTATGTAGGAGCACCCAAATGACTTGCCAGGTGCTTCAAAGGCAAGCAAGGACTCTCCCCTAGATAGAATGCAAAAGTAGAGGAGAAGGAGGGAGGAGGTACAATACGACAGAGGATGTGATCACCTGGAAACTGTTCATGCACTGCACATGTGGTGTTTTGGTACAGGCTTTTACTGAAAAATGAGAATGGGTATTCTGGGAGGGCAGATGATACTGACTCACCACTGCAGATAAGAGTGGAAGCCATTATCTCATAATGGATAACAAGTACCATCTGATGAATAATCTTATTTAATGAATAATCTAAATTAATTCCTCCAAGTAAATGAAAACCTTTATTTTCCTCTTCAATCATGAGGAATATGCATTTTCCTGGATCTTTAATTTAATTTCTTCTTTGAATGGTATTTGAAAAGAAAAGTGGAATACAGCACTACGTGTAGCAAGGTGGAGATCACCTTGCCCTGCTTCTGGGGAACTAGATGTTGTCCTAGTGATATCCATGGAAGCAGCAAACATTTGGGGTTTTGGGTATATTATACTTGCATGTGTTTTTGTACCCCACTGTCTCTTTCTAAACTCCATCTCTGAGTGAAGAAGAAAGTGGGAGATACTGTCTTTTACGTTAAATATTGACTTATCTCAGCAAATCCTGGAGATACTGATATTGCTATAGATAGCTTACAGACACCTGCCCAGCAGCTCTTACTACCCATCAGCAGGATGGAGAAGAAAATAAGGTGAAAAAGCTCATGGCTAGAGAGAAAAACAAGGAAATCCTTTACCGGCTGCTGTCACAGACAGAACAGCCTCAACTTGGTGAAAATTATTTATTTCCAATTAAAATAGAGTTGAATGGTGAGAAACAAAGAACCCCAAACAACTAAACCAGCTTCTCATCCACCCATTTGTCCCAGGTTCAACTTCACTTCTTCCTTCCCAGTTCCTCCACCTCCTCCACTGAGCAGTGCAGGGGACATAGGGAAGTGCAGTTGCAGTCAGTTCATAATAGTTCCTCTACACAACTTTTCTTCCTTCTCACACTATTCCCTGCTGCAGGGTGGGTCTTTACCACAGGCTGCAGTCCCTCATGGGGTCCTCTCCAGAGGCCATAGCTTCTGCCAGGAGCCTGCTCCTGAGAGGGCTTTCCACAGGCTGCAGCTTCCTTCAGGACACGTCCACTTGCTCTCGTGTGGGGTCCCCCATGGGTTGCAGTGTGAGTATCTGCTCCACCACTGTCCTCTCCACAAGCTGCAGGGAAATACCTGCTTTACCACGGTCTTCCCTGGGGACTGCAGGAGCACCTCCTTCTCCTCCTTCTTTTCTGACCCTGGTGGTTGCAGGGGTGTTTCTCACACTTTTTTGCTCACTCCTCACTGCAGGGTAGTTCTGCCCTGGGGCAGTGTTTTCTCCTGATGCAGAACTCCTCTGCAGCCCTCAACACCTTGCCACACACACTCATACAGCAAAGCACCTTGTCCCCTTGAGTCCATTTTTTACTGAAAGATCAGAAGCTGAATCTCCTTTTTTCTTCATTTTTGAAGGGGTTTGTCCAGTCACAGCATGAGGTGCATGACCAGCTCTCCAGGCGTTTCTGATTCAGGAAACTTGATGAGGCCATGTTTGTCAGCTTTTCCCTCCACACACTCATTTCTCTATTAGCACACCTCTTATCCTGTGTTTCAGACAGCAAAAGTGCTCGTAGCTGGCAGCACTTCATCTTCAATACCTAGAAAAGCTTTTTATCTTCTTTTTTTAATAAGAGGTTATGTAACTCCCCTGGACACCTTGTTCTTGAACACAGAAATTGCTTCCATTTAGTCAGATTTGTGAGTTGAAACGTTCTCCATATAATTGATTTCACAATAGAGAATAAAGGGTTTCCTTTAAAAAGCACTTGAATGGCATTTATCTGTGAAAAATAGGAATAATTTGCTCATCAAGGTTAGTGTCTGCAATTCAAACTTCTAAGCTGAGGAAAGAAAAGAATTTTCTACAAGCAGTGCTACCCAAACCAACTGGGTAGGCACGTATTTGAGACCACTTCAGGAGTACAATGTAGACAGGCTGAGGTGAATACACATGCTGTAACTTCTCCCTGGCACCTAGTAGAGGTGTTCTCCTGTACCACTGCAGAGGAGACTGGGTCAGGTGGGGCTGGATTTTCTGCTGATGTGACTTTACTGAAGTCAGCAGGGTTTTGTCAGCAGATAATTCAGAACATAATCTCAAAGGCTTGTTACACAGTTGAAAAAAATCATCTGGGTACTTTGGATATAAAACAACGGGGAGTTGTTATGTGCAGAGCAGTGTAAACAGGAGGAATGCTTCAGGTTTTCTTGTTGCTGTGTAGAGTACAGTACACTCTTTTGTTTGAATTTTTAATGTCACTTGACAAAGGTCAAATGTGTTTGTAGAAGTCCATGTATACTGCAGATACGTTCTTTAAATTTAAACTTATATGCAAGCAGCCTTAAATACACAGCAAAACTTGAAGCTGTTTTGTCAGAGCCAAAAGGTATACTCTTCTTTTATCAGAAAAGAGGATTTTCTTTTCCAACTTACACTTTTTTTCTAATGGATTTTCGGTAAGAAAGGCAAAATAAAATCTCTGCTTTACTTGCACACATTTAAGAAGCCTACATTTTAAAAATACTGAAGACTTGGACAAGCCAATTACTAAAATAATGTTATCATTTTCCTGCAGGCAATACCTAAATAGTATTAGATTGTATCTTTTTAAAATAATGGGAATAAAAATGATAGCCCTTTAAAATAAAATCCTATGTATTTCTTGCCACTATCTCCACTCATTTTTTTCAAACAAAATGTTCATCCTTCTGCAAATGTTCAAGTCCAGATGCTGTAATCTTTTGCTCCTCTTAGGCTTTCTATTCAATAGATAAAGAAGAAAGTCCATCTTTGCCTTTTCCCAACATTAAAAAACGATTGGTTTCTTTATATCTATAAGGAGCCTACATGTCATTATTCCCCTATAGCAAATGCAGGAGGAAACCAAACCCATTAGAGGCTTTGAAAGAGGTCAATATAAACTGGAAACCTTGGCAATCTCAGGTTTATTATGAGGATAAGGTTAAAGTGGATGTGAGAGTTAAGGCAGATGTTTTGTTTGTTCATTTTTCATTTTATTATTCGAATGTCTGAGTGTTGTCTGAGGGCTGTTTGTGGGAAATCCCTTCTGGGTAGGAGAATTTGGTGCCTTGCATCACTGAGCCAGTCTATTGACCATTACTTAACAACCGGCAACTCCCGAGTGTTAGGGTAACTGTGTAAGGTGGCTCCTGTAGCAGCTGCAAAGCCAAAAACAACTTGTCCACCCAGATACTTGAAATTCCTTGGTTTCCTTATGAGCCTTGCAGCCAGATACCTTTATGGAGCTTGAACAAAAGCAGGTATTAAGCTCCTGCTGGAGCCAGACTCCAACAGCTGCCAAGACTCAATGTTCAAGTAAGTTGCTAGGAACTCATTATTTCTACATAACCATTTGTACTGGAGAAAGTTCTTGTAACTCAGCCCAAGCTGCAATGAGAATATGTCTTTGTAAATTATAATTGCTGATACAAGCTCAGTTGTATGCCATAGTTCACATGCATTTTTTATGAACTTATAATTAGAGCAATTTTGGTTTCCTGCAGGTTCCAGCTTCGGAAATGAAGAGCAGACCACTCCTAAGGCACCTGCACCTTCTAAAGATGTCCCCAAGGGGAGCAGCAAGAGCACAGCACAGGTATCGAGCAACACAGCCACTCCACGCAGGAGCTTACTTCCAGCACCAAAAACTGCCACAGCACCTGCTGGTAAGTGCTCCAAACTTGAAACACCACCTGCCAAGAAATGCAGAAAACTCATTATGATGCTATTTTACTGCTTACTTGCTTAATTTTTATTCTTGGGCACATTGCCCATGTGCTGATTTAGGCTCTCTTTGCTGTATTGTCTTTCAAACACAGTCAACAACACAGCTATAATCTCATTTTGTGAACTGTCTGGAGGTGAAGGCATTTAGAGTCCTGAACTACACGTGCCAGAGATTTAGTGTATATATTATTGGTTCTCACCAAACAGCTTTTGAAAACATTGCACTGCTTTACAGACCAAAGCATTCCATTGAGCAGATGGTTCATTGCTAGGTATGCTTGCAAGGATGGGAATACTGTGCCCTAAATTTAAGCAATTTGTGGTGTTTTCACTCAGAGAGGAAGAAGGAGACAAATAAATGAAGAAAAAATACTCCACGTATTGTTTCCAAATTGTCTTCTTGCCTAAGCCCTCCTTCAGCTCAATCCAGCTACGTCTCAAATCAGCCAGCATCTCACTCATAGCATCTCACACAGGAAAGTTTACAGTTTTCTGCCAAATGCAGGACTTTTTGTTGAAATACCTGTGCATCTCTCCACCATCTCCTCCTCACACTTGTTTCAAGCTGCCCCTTCCATAGCCTGGTACTTGGACATGGTGTATGAACTCAAGGTTCCCCTTGGCAAGGATGTAGGGGTGTATCTTCTTGGGTAGGACCCAGCACTTTTGAGAGAGTAAAGAGCAGTTCATGTTGCCTGCCCTTGAGGGCTGCTAACACTGGCCCATCTGCCTGCCCATTCAGTGGGGAGAGATGAGGGTGCCTGTGACAGTGAACATCTGTTACACACTCAGCACTGGCAATGTGGAGACTTTAGTTTGGGTGTAATGGATGAGTTAAGGCTGTTCAATCATTGTGACTTGCAAGCAGGGTCAATATGACTGTATGGCTGTAGGTACTCTCTCACCTGGTAGCAGATGTCATGTCCTCACCCCACCTGGCTTCAAGCACTTTACTTACAACTAGTGGACAGTTTTCCCCTACCCTGTTCTAGCTCCTGTTTGTCCCATTGCCTTTCTGTCTAATATGGAACCAGGCTTATCTTTCTGCACTGGCATGACCCCTGGACGTGCATCAGTCAAGATCTCAGAGTTCCCTGAGGACCCTCATGAAAGGCATGGAAGTTCTTCAGGGCTCAAGAGGTATGCTGTAGCCACAGCAAGCTCACGCACAGTACAGTCTCTATGTGTCTCCGTGTTCTTTCCTGCTTCCTCATGCCCCAAGAGTTTCTTCAAGGCCCTCAAGGGAAAGGAACATTAGTGATAATATAAAAACAACAGTAATTTTTAAAAACATAATTAGAGGAACTCACTGGAGAGAAGCCTATGCCTGAACTGGTCATTGAACTCTTGCATGTGGCTGCCAAAGTCAATATTGCATCTTTCCATGTGGAGGGGCAGGAAGAATGTGGTTTCAAAATTTATATTCCTAGAAAGCACTTCATAGATCAGTAAGAAAATGGGGTGCATGAGGTGTAACATATTTCAGTGAGTGAAATATACT
>JANHGB010009939.1:1278-27595 GCA_026283785.1 Coracopsis vasa | reverse complement strand
GATGCAGGTATAGGTGTGCTCTCCTCCAGCACTGAGCTAACTCTAACGTTATCTGACTTGCACAGCATGGCATTTTGTCTCCAAATGAGTGAAATAATGCTCTACCAAACATCTGACTTTTCTGCTTGGCTGCTTGAGATCTGTTTGATTCCTGCATGGTCAAAGACTACTCTGTGTTGTGCCAGGCCACTGAATAGCATTTTCTACACACATTTGGGGACCACTTTGGAAATAAAATGACTGAAAAATCTTTATCACAGATTTAAAGGACTGTAATTGATTGGTTAGTACTCTTTCTCTCCCTTGCTTTCTTTCTGATTCCAAGGTAAAGGTCTTGATGACCTCTGGAGGCCAAAATGGGAAATTTGTGAAATTCTTACCATGTATTTCTGCAAGAAAAGGATAGAGCCACAACCAAGTATAAACCAGTGCTCTCCACTGCATATCCCAATTAAGATCAGTTTCAAGATATAGAAAAGGACTGAGGACAGAAGAATTTGGAAAAGCTGCATTCTAGTTTTATCAGAAACAAAATGTTTCTGACACAGGTAGAGAAACAGTATCTGTGGCTCTGCCACAATATGCATAGAATATATTCTGAAACATACTGAAATAGCATGAACTAAAGTATGCTTTTCAGGTTTTTTCATGCTTTTTCACGCTACAGAGGTTCAAGTAAGTTCATAAAACCTCTTTTCCACATCTACCTCTTGCAATTATAGTCATCTTATCCATCTGCTTTGCCAAATCCCTGTTTTAATAATTTCTTTGCTACAAAGAGGTTAAATTGCTGTAAACATGGGATTCAGTCTGGATTTCCATTCCTTAAAGACAGTGAAAATCTGTCATGATCAGTGTCAAGTGATAAATTAGGCAGAAAGTGCACTCTAATATTCAAAAAAATTTCACACCCTTAGTTATTCAGGTAAAACTTCTAGCTAATACTGAATTTAGAGTTTAAACAGATGCTCCAGTTCTATTAAAACATGGAGGACCTAAACACCCACATAAAGTCAAAACCATGCTTAAGAGTTTTACAGAATCAAAATTATACTGGTATGTACCCAAGATGGGGTAATTCCCAATACTGTTTCTGTAATTTACATGCTTTAACATCCCCTGATACTTACTTTTGGCTTTTATACTTCTGACACTTATGATTTGTCTTGCTAGGCTTCAGTGCTTAAGATTAAAGAGGAACCTTTGAAGAAGCAGTTTGACTGTCTGCGCACAAAGGCTTGACACTGGACTCATTATTCCTGCCTCGAGACCAGTTACACCTGGTTAACTGAGGCACAGCTTCCAGAAAACCACTTAATCTGTACTTGTTATCAACTTTATTCCTCTAATGTCTTGCTCCAGTGGTTGAGGCCTGTCATTGTTAGAAGTTTTTCAACTGGCTGTGGCTTGCCTCAGTACCAACTGTTGACTCTTGATGCGCTGATCTTTGCTAAAGGTAAGAAGGTCTTGCATCTTTCCTCAGAAAGGCACTCAACTCATGTCATGTCTCAGTCCTCTCTTTGACAAGATAAAGAGACTCAGTTTTTCACAGTGAGAAATTGTAGTCATTTTAATGACATTTAATTTGATTTAATTTAACCTAATAATTTTCAATAATTTTAATAATTTTTGTGATCCCAAATAATTTTACTTTCTCTTTAAGGTGTAGTTCACCAGAACACTTCTGTACTAACATTCAGTTTCTCATTTAAGACACTTAAATCCTTTTCAAAGTTCCTTGTGCAAGGACAGAGGGTCTCAGTCTTTTTACTTAGCCTGCACTCCATGTTCCCACACATACAGCTTTTCTTTTGGCTCTGTTAAAATGGTTTGGACTGAAATTGCAGTCTATCGAGAGCATTCACTCTTGGTGCCCTGCCCTTATTCACAGTAGACATCACTAGATGCATTACTGTAGATAGGCTTAAATCAGTCAAATTGTATTAGGAATGATCTTATGTTTGCTTCTAGAACACAAATAGAAATGATGAAGAGTATCATTTAGAACTATTTTTGGTGAAAAACACTTAAGAAATGCCCTAATGGATTGCCCTTTGAGATCTTAAAACAGTTTCGTGTAAGGTCATTGATATTGTTATAGTGCAAATTTCTAAGTCAAGGGGGTGTGTGGTGATAAAAAATCAAAAATACATCCATTACATCTATTATATATATAGTACAGCAATCAACCAAGAAGTAACCTCATCAAAGAATGAAATTAAGTTTGTTTTGACAAGTCTTATTGCAATCAAATTATGTGAAGTGACTTTCATTGGTCTGACTGTTATTAATTAATTTTTATATTTGCCTTGAGTTGTAGTCAGAATAACTGTGGTCTATAGCTGCTTGCAACAGGCTGTTGGTCAGGTCTGAATACTTACATGGGAATTTTGTTAAGCACTGTAAGTTAACAGTAATGAAGGCATGTACATCAGTCAGAGGTCTCCTTACCTAGCTCTTTTATGCTGATGGTTACTCAGGACGGCTAGTTTAAAAATAACTGGCAGATGAAAATTACTTTTTTTTTAATCCCTTTAGAATAATAAACACATCTTCTCCTGTCTTCATGAATTAGTGAGCTATACTGTTTCCTTCCAAACAAAAAATCGTTATTTATTGAAAACGCTACTATTTTCCTCCATTACTAGCTGAGTTATCATTCTTCTGTTTTATAACAGGTATATTTAGTATCACTAAATGTTTTTGCTCCTAATATAGTTGTTTCAATTATATATCGCCTTCACAGACCCTCCCAATCACATTTTTTCCCAAAGTCCTTTCCTTTTGACTTCTATTCTCATTTTTCTGAGCCCCAAAAACTTACACTGGGTTTGCACTGACTGCTGTCTGCTCCTCTCTTTCCTCTTTGCAACACTGGTTGCTTAACTCATCATCTTCATTTTGCTACTGAACTAAAATGAGCTTTTTGCAAAACATGACATCTTTTCAACTGTACATCCATGGCTTTTTAATAATCTAATATAAGGTTCTTAAAAGTCCTCTGAGAAGCCAGAAATATGAGACTACCAGGCAGAAAATAATCACTTCTTCTCACAGTTTCCCTCAGCTTGAGAAAACTAACCTGTATTCTCTGTTTTTCTACACTGGATGTAATCACATTCTGATCGCTGATCTCCAGGCTTTGCCAGCTTCCCCTCCAGCACCTAATTTTTTTTCAAAGCCAACACAACAAAGCCTGCAACAGAATTGCTTTGTGTTGGACACAGTATCATTGCTGTGAGAATGTACCATCTACTGCTTTGGGATTGTGGTGGTTTACTACAGACTCCCTGGGTGAAACATACAATCCCTTCAACATTGTTTTCTTCTTCTCTGCATTGGGAAAAAGTGCTCAAAAAGACAACCATACTGCTCTCCTCCTTGATTAATTCCATGTCGTGTAGCAGCCACCCCTGGCCATCTTCCCTATAACATCTTTATCAGTGACATGGACAGTAGGATTGAGTACACCCTCAGCAAGTTTGACTCATCTGTATGGTGCAGTCGACACACACTGGAGGGAAGGGATGCCATCCAGAGGGACCTTGACAAGCTAGAGAGTGAGCCTGTATGAACCTCATGAAGTTCAACAAGGCCAAGTGCAAGATCCTGAACCTGTGTTGGGACAATTGTAAGCACAAATATAGGCTAGGCAGAGATTGCCAGACTCCCAGAAGACTGAGAGCAGCCCTGAGGAGAAGGACTTGGGGAAACCTTACAGCAGCCTTCCCATACCTAAAGGAGGCTTGCAAGATATCTGGAGGAGCTTTTTACAAGGGCAGGTAATGACAGGACAAGGGAGAATGGCTTTAAACTGACAGAGGGGAGATTTAGATTAGAGATGAGTAAAAAATTCTTTCCTGTGAGGGTGGTGAGAGAGTGGGCAACTGGCACAGGTCACCCAGAGGAGCTGTGGCTGCACCTGACAGTATTTAAGGCCAAGTTGGATGGGACTTTGAACAACCAGGTCTAGTGGAAGGTGTCTCTGCTCATGGCAGGGAGGTTAGAAGTACGTGAACTTTAAGGTCCCTTCCAACCCAAACCAATGTGTAATTCTGTGATTCTATGATCTTTGTTTCCTTCCTGGGTTTCATCTGACATGCAGCAGGTGCCATAATTCTGCGTTTCTCTCAGTTATGCTGTACTAGAGCAGCTCCACATCTATAACTATATCTGCACTGCTGGCTGGGAGGCAGAAATAGGCGGTGAAAGACGGGGTCTCCAGCTTAGCAGATCAGTGTTGCACAGGGCTTGGTAGAACACAGCTCAAGTCTGACTTCCCCTCAACACGTAGCGATGCAAAACTACTGCCACTGTTGCAAAGCCCACCATTGGACTGGTTGGATATCCTGGCATTTTCTGGGGTGGCATAATACCAAGCTTAAGTCTTCTGATGAGTCTGGTTTGAAATATCTGTCCTGGGCAGCAAGGTGAGAAGAAACAATACATGGGTTTTTTTCTCCTTTGGGTACAGCTCCAAGAAACTTGCACAATGTTAGCATCAAACATCCACCATATTTAATGAGTATTTTTGAATTTCAAAAACATCTAAAAAAAATCTAGATATGGGAAACGAAACGAGCAAAAAAGTAGAGAAATGCTGCAAATGTTTTAATAGAAGCACTGTAAGGGCATCTCTTCTGAGCACTGCAAGAATCCATTGTTACCAACCCACTTGAAGTCTAGCATTTTTCTTTCAAATAACGTAGTGTGGGGTGTTGTTTTTTTTCTCGGATGTTCTCTCATTTCAATTACCTTTTGCTTCCTAATAAATTTAGTAAACTTCAACTGAAAACAGTTGTGACCCATAGCCTCCACTCAATGTCAGAAATCTGTATGCAGTCTCACCCAATATTTCTGTTTGCATAACTTATTGTGACTTGTTATTAAAGCAGCTTGCATAATAAAATTAAATGCAGTTTACATTTAGTAATGTGTCTGTTCACTTGCCTGTAATCAAACTGACAGCTTTTCCTTTAAACAGTCAATCAAGTCTCCAGTTCTTTCTGGCTCTGTTTGCTTGATTGGAGTTGAGATGTCATAAAACAGAGTGGAATATTTTACAAGTTCTGATTACATGCCTTGACTTTTTAGGACTACAATTTCTTTCATTCATAAAAAACCCCAACTGAATTATTAAAAAGACCCTGATTTTAATTTCACAGTCGATGCTACTGTTACCAAAACCACAATATGAATTCTAAATGTTGTTTTTTTTTTTCCTATCAAAACCAGCTAAAAAGCCTACGCATTAAGATCTTAATTGATTAGATAATAACAACAGTTTCACAAGTAAGGCACAATTTTCCCAGTCTATATCCTCTGAATAAAGCTGTATCTAAAGATAAGGCAAAATGATTCTGCTACAGAACAGAATTGAGAAACTGAATAATAGGTCTGCAGTTGTATAGTAGGTGGTTGTTTGAAGTCAAAAATAATCCCTAATTTTTTTTATTACTAAGACATGAAGAACATGTCCTAGGTGTCTTGAAATGAAAGGAAAACTAGCAGTGAACATAAACTACCATGAAACTTTATATCTAATTAATTAAAAGGTAGATTCTTGCTAATGTGTAGGAACCATAGAATTACAGAATCAGGAAACTATGCACCTCTCCTCATTGGCTTCTCTATCATTTGGAGAAGAAAGTGATCACCACCACTTTCCAGGCAACTCCTAGATTGTTTATGCCCTGCTGTGTGGTCCCTCCAATAGATATAGTGGTGAGTGAAGTCCCCACTGAGGACCAGGGTCTATGAACATGAGGCTGCTCCTGTCTGTCTATAGAGGGCCTCATCCGCTTGGTTTATCTGAATGGATGGCCTGTAGCAGACCCCCAATACAATGTCACCTGTCCTTCCCCTCACTTTAATCCTGATCCCTAAGCATTTTGTTGGCTCCTCATCTATCCCCAGGTGGAGCTCCATGTGCTGGTCACTGACATAGAGGGTGACGCCCCTTCCCCTGCTAAGAGTCTTTCCATTCCAACACTCCAGTCATAGGAGCCATCCCATTGGGTCTCTGTGATGCCAATAAGATCAAAGCTCTGCAAGTGCATGCACACCTCTACCTCGTCTTGTTTATTTCCCATGCTACGTGCATTTGCCTAGAGATGTTTAAGTTGGGCCCTCGATTAAGCCAATTTACCCGCTGGACTGGCAAGAATTCCTTTGTGCTGCTCTTCAGGTGCTGTCCTGCTAACCTGTCATTCTTCTCTAGGCTTGGAGCATCTATTGCTGCCACTGGCATCAAACTTGTAGGAGAAGGATGGATTAAGGTTCCCCTCCCCAAGCAACTTTAGTTTAAAGCCCTCTTTACCAGCTTGGCAAGTCTATGATTGAAGATTCTCTTCCCCTTTCTCTGACAGGTGGACCTCATCAGCCATCGGTAGACCAGGTTTCTCAAAGTGAGTCCCATGGTCTAAGTAACCATGGCACCAGTCCTGTAATCATTGGTTGATTCTGGCCTTTTCAAAACCCTTCCCTTTGACTGGCAGAACTGATGAAAACTAGCTGTGCTCGAGTCCCTTGTCACCACTCACAGGGCTCTACAATCCTTCTTGATACTCCTCAAGCATTATATTTCAGATCAATCCTCAGTTTCAATTTGTAATATTTGCCAGACTGCATAAGCATCAAACACGGCCATACCTTTACTCTTTTCGTCTTACCCTTTGATCTTTTCACATATTGTACACAGATACTTAATGGTCTTACTGCTACAGGCCTCATGGGATCCTACATTCAAAATGTCTCTCTGAAACATACATTTGAAATAACCATTTGAAATACTTTGAAAGCACTATGATTAAATTAACTTTCTGTATAGAACCTGGTAAAACCACAAAAAAACTAGGACAAGCTTTTCAGTCCTGACTCCTTTTTTGGGGTGTCAATATTTTGTAGTCTCAAGAAGTGATAGGTACTTCTAATATATCACTGTTTGTGAATCAAAAATTTGGATTGCAGAATTACCAAGATACCAATATCTGATGAAGATAAGTAATCTAAGAACCCAATGGAATAATATACCATGCACATACTGGGAATGCATGTCATTTATGAATTTCTTCAAATACGCTTTAACTATATGACATGAACCTTGACAGAAGTTATAGCACCAGTTTGGGAAACCGTTTCTTCATGAAGAGTTTAGATGGGATGTGTTACCACTAGGAATGGTACCCCTACTAATGTGCATATTCATATCATTACATGTGTGTGATCTGTAAAAGCAATATCTTTAAACAGTCTTCCACGGGGAAATCAAGCACAGTGCAAGAAAACGTAAAAAACATAAATCAGAATTGTGTCCTTTACTTTGAAGTCTCCTGAATTAAATTTATGTCATGTGATTGATGCTCTTATCCGAAAGTTTGGCTATGTATGTATCATTCTCATAAGGCTTAGCATATCTAGAAACGAGGAAAATACAGAGAATACCCTGTACCCTGCAAAATGGCTACATTGCTTCAAAGTGATGGAGGTGTAAGTCCTCTGACCTTACTCCAGGTACCTCAAGCTGAGGTACCTGAACTAAACCAGGTTGCTCTACTCTCTGCCTAGCCAGGGAGTACCTAGCTTAGGAGTCTATCTGAGGGCAGATTAATCACTTTCTTTCCTCCTAGTTGCTATGAAGACAATCCAGGTCACTACACAGAGTTCACATATGGATTACGCAGGACTACATTTATGTAAAAGCACTCTGACCCAGACATAACGACTAGTTGATTATTGTACTGTTAATTAACTGCAACTGCAGTTTTAGCAGCTCCATAAAAGTTAAAATATTCTGAATATCTCATTGAGTATAATAACGAAACTCTACGTTATGAATGTAACATTGGTAGAAGGCAAATCTGAAGTATCAAGCCTGAAGGTATTCTTATCCTGTGCCCAAGCCTGGTGGATTCTTATAATTCCACATTTTAGGATACTGAAAAAATTTATAGAAAATTGCCATCTTCCTGTACACTGTAAATGTAACTCATAAATTGCAGACATTAACTGCAGAATTAAATGAGCTCTATCTAAGTTATTAGAATTCAAATTAACATGATCTATAGACATAAAAATTTACAATTCAGAAGGTAAAAAGGAATCTTCATCCATATTAGAAAGGAAAAAAATAATCAAACCGAACAAACAATAGAAGACTAGGAGAATAGACACTCCTAAACGTATCAGCAGTCTTCCAAATCTTTTTGAGAAGAACTCCTAATAATTACATAGGTTTTGAATATATGGGAAAATGAAATAATATACCAGTTCAGTAACCAAAGTACATTTCAATAGTTCTCCAGCCATGATGACATTGTTTAGCTGCTAGAGGCAAAAATCTAACAGTCTAATTTAGTCAGTTCCTGTCTGTGGAAATTAAAAATAATACAAAATTGTTTGGGCTAGTTTTTTACATTCATTTTCTGTTTTCTGCTGCAGCACTTGCAGCTACTGGCAACTAAATATATGAGGTTATAATAAACCAGTCATTGAAAGAGAGGCAAATTCTGTATTTTGATGATGAAAAAGCTTATTTAGCTTCTTTTAGAGGCTTGTAAGACTTTCTAATAAATAGTATGATCTTGCAATGCACAGGACTACGACAGTATTTATCTTAGAGGTGGTAGTAGAGGTTTCCATGCCTTTTTCAGTTTTACATGTTCAAATACTTCCATAGGACTGTCTGCAAAGGAGCCTATTCTCTATGTCAGGCAAGACTTGAAGGTGAGCTTGCTTACACACAGGTTTCCCTTCCTACACACTCCACCTGGCCAGGCAGCGACAAAGTAGTGCTATTTAGGAAGGAGTCTGGAGAGGACCAGCCAATGGTGGCTCAATGCTGGTACAGCTGAGATGCAAAGGCATCGGTGCAGTACAGAGCTTAATAGGGGAGCTTGGTTTTGCTCACAGGCATGCAAACCATTATATCCTGAGCTTTGCTTTCAGGCCTCCTGAATGACAATCAGGTCAGCTGGTGGAAACCTGAGGTGTCTGGGGGCAGTAGCTGTGCTTTACCTCACTAGATTCACACAGTGGTTTTTTTGCCAAACATAAATAATGCTCTTGAATCATGGTCATTAAGGCACCGTAAAAGTGTTTGATATTTCACCCTGCTGTACTTTTGCTTTAACTGCAAATAATTGACAGCAGCAATTTCATTTCTCAGCACAGCCCTAACTTGATATAGAGTCCCTTGGACTCGTACCTCATCGCTACTCCTTCCGCATTACAGAAAGGGAAGTCTTTATTGTAAGTTTTATGGCAGTTCAGCTCTAGCTGAGCTTTGTATGCTTCTTTTACAGACACTGCTGAAAGAGGCTAAAATCCCTAGCAACTGTGTAGATACTTGCAGTGGAGCCGCACTTCAATGTTTTATGTATAGCAGCCTGATATGAGCACAGAAGGAAAATGGGAGATTCTCCTCCTCACTAAAATAAGAATAACCCTGGATACAGCTTCCTTGCAAGAGGTTTTCCCCAGCCTTGGAAAGAACATACTTCAGACATTCCAGTCAGTTTTTCCCAGTCACAAAGCTGCCTGCTGATTCTCAGATTTTCAAAGAAGTGCTCATTCCAGATCTAAAGAAGCCCTTCAGTGTGCTCTGACATATGGCATAGTACAAGGGATAAAATTATATCCTCTGACCAGTCGTCTTCTGTTTTACAGCCCAGCAACACAGTACTTGCATTCCATGTGCTCCCATTCAGGTGTATTTCCAGCATGTTAAATAATTGGGGTACTACATTTTACAAGGAGGTTCCCAAATAGCAAAAGTCTCACCAGCAGGCACTGGCAATATTCAGTGTGCAGGGATGACTTTGTTTCAGCTGTGATTTGGATATAATGCCTGCTTACCTCTGCTGACCAGCTGCTAGGAAAGGGCTTACCAAGCTAAAGGAATAATTGGTTTCTACCTGTCTAAGATTACTTTCTACTCTACTCTCCTAATGTATCTACACTGCAATAGTGTTCTTTGAATGCACTTTTGAATTGTTGGTCAATCACTCCTGCACCTGTTTCAAGCAGAGGGGGGGTCTTTGGGAGCCACAGGAAAAAGCAATTCATTTGCTTCTTATATAGTTGCTGGTACGTTATCGAAGTCAGTGCTGCTAAGAGTCTCCTGAAATATGTGAGTTCACTTTGTGAGCTTCCACATTTTACTTCCACATTTTGCTTCATTTTACTTCCACATACTTGCAGCCTGTAGCACAGCCAGGCTTTGGGCACATGGCTGCCCTTGTAGCATCCCCTGTACAGCTTTATTCCTAATGTTAAGTCCTCTTGTCCAGGAGTAGATGGGCATAGGGTTGTCTCCTTCCATTAGCTTCAACTACCATTCGACAAAATAGAAACTGCCTCTCTCCTCACCACAGCTTGGCCTGTAGCTTGGTAGTGCAGAGCATCCTCTGGGAGATACCCTCAGCCTGGGAAGGGTTTGGGATCAAGATACTTTGTTTTCTCAGGTAGTACTCTAACTTCTGCACCAGTGTGTAAAATGTAGGACACTTTTGTATGATGTATACCTCCTTTAGGGGCTATGAGGTTAAAATGTCAGGCCAGAAATATTTTGAAAGATTTCAATCAAAAGCACACCTTCCTCACTGTCACCGAAACATCCCAGAAATACTTCATCTTAAATACTTCATTACGTATCCTGCCACGAAGAGCTGCAGGAAGAAAAAAAATGGAAGTATTACTATTCATGGGTCCATTTATCATAAGTAGGATGAATTTACACGTTCTCAGAGTACCCAGCCTGAGCAGTGTGCAAGACACCATTAAATAAACCTTTACTATTTTTCAAAAACTTGAAACTGCTGTCCCTGAGATGAAAGGCCTTATTCATAAATGCAGCTTCCCACATTAAAAATGAAAATGCCAGGCTGATATGTCATCTTAAATTAAGCAGCAGTAATGCTCAGACATGGGCAATCTATCTAACTTGAAGCCAAAGAAGAATTATTTTAATTTCCAAGCTCATTTAGATTGTATCTAAACCAGAAATGTTATTTTTTTCAAAGGATATGAAGCATTTCATACTAATACTGCCAGACACATTGCTTGGAGGAAGGAGTAAAACTTTCAGTTATTAGGTAAAGTCCCATTTCTTTTTTGACATTTTAGCAGTTTTCCAGGTTGGAATTCAAGGTAGTGATCACATTTGCACTTTTCTGGGCAGCAGATATTAAGTCTTTTATTATTGAGTGGGTTTATTACCTTATATATGCATGAGACTGATCTGGTTTAAAAATGGCTCATTTCAAAAAACATGTGGCAATCATGAGAGTGGAATTTACCTGCTTTATAATTATTTTATTAGTAATAGTAATACTTGTAGTGGTATTATAAGAATGAAAAATTACTTGGTTTTCCCTATGTTTAATTTAGAGCATGAACCCTTGCACGCTTTCTGTGTGTGTATTCAAGGCACATAGAAGTCACACTGCTATCACAGCCTCTGTCAGAGTTTGAGTTGAAGGAAATTCAGCACAGGAGCAGTTTCTGTTTAACTCTCCCACTCCCCATCCCCCCAGAAGAGGTTGTTCAAGTGATGTTTAGGTATTTCCAATGTGTTCATTAATGTTTTGTTTTCTGTCCCCAGTAAACATCTGTTTCAGGCACATTTGCTTCCTGATCCCTGGCAAACACTGTAGCAGGGGAATCATTTTGACATCAAGCAAGCACCTCATTTGTGCTGTGCTGCCCCGCAGAGCTCCTTTTGCCTCACCCTCTCCGACCTCCATCTCTTTATGCATTTGTAAGGAAGGGGATTTGTCTTCACAGCTCTTCCAATTCTCTTTATTTTTTGTGTTTATTTTTGAGATTGGGCCATCTGTTCTATGCAGAAGGAAGGGCTTAAGGACAAAGGCAGATATGTATGCCTTTACAAAATACTTCCTTTAGCTTTTTCAGTTTGTTTGACTAATGATTCCTGCTCTTTCTGTCTCTAACACTTTGCCTTCATTAAATGCTCTGACCCATGCTTAAAAGCATATTTAGATCACTGGTACTTCCTTAGAGGTCTCCTTCTTCCTCTCTAAACATTACATCTCTCAGTACTAAATCAAGGCAGAAATGAAAAGCTTCCTATGGTACAATGTGAGGAGAGTGTGCTGTGCAACCCAAGACAGAGAAAAGAATTAATTCAAGCCTGAAAGTTCTTTGTATGCTAGCAAGATGTGCTGGGAAGGTGTTCAGGACAGATAAGGGTAGGAGACCCAGGGAGACAAAGCCTGAAGTTAGGGCATTTTGAGAATTGGGTAAAAAGGAAGCCAGAATAAACAGTAAGGAAGGATTAAACTGGACAATGCAGTATCTGATAGAAAGGTGTTAAAAGGGAGCCCTGGCCCTTGGAAAATGAGGGAACCTGGAGAGGGGATGAGGAGAAATGGAGGCAGTCAAGGCAGTGTCTGCAACTAGCAGGGAGAGGCTGAGACCATGAGAGAAGTTGGGTCGTGGGTCCAGTTCTCTACCCCACCAGCAGGCAGTGGAACAAGCATTAATTACATCAAAACTTCAGAAGTTTTTTGTTCCCCCCATCCCCAAATAGAGTCCACTGTTTACACCTGAACCCAGTGACGGACAGGATTTTCTCAAACACATGAATGAAAAATCAATTTAAAAATCCAGATTCTGTTCCTACAACACTCCTGACAAAAAATATAAGACTTTGAAAAAGCAGAATAACAAGCTGAAAATCTTGTTGCTTCTACCCAGACTGGAGAAAATTGTCTGGAAGCTTCTTACTTATGCTATTTTTGCATTTTTCTTAGAAGCCCCTGGGGTCTTAGACTATAGTTCCATGTAAAAGAAAATGAAAAATGTATCTGAATATATCTGCCAAAAAAACAACAGGAAATAATGCGCCTCTGGCTAAAAGAAACTGGAAAAATTGAGGAGAAAGGCTAAAAGGATCTCTTTGTAAGGGTTGGTACTGGTGGTCTATGGAGCCCTGGGAGACTGAGCACTATATATCTCTGGAAGGAAACAAAGAGAATCACACATATCGTTAACAGACTTAAATACACTGTCCAGAGAATTGTACCTCCACTTTAGGGCTTTTAACAGTACACAAAAATTGGTTAAAAAAGAAAGAGAGAAAAATTAAACCCCATGAGTACTCAACACTTTATTTCAACGTGAACATCAAATCTTTTTCCTTATTGCTCCTAAATTTCATACAAAAGTGTATGTCCCTACATATTCCGTACATATTCTGCCTATGGTTTATCTCCTAACACAAATAAAGGAGGTCATGGTAACTTGCAAAGGGTTTTTGCTCCTGTTTGAAGAAGATTCAGATCTTACCAGCTACAGGTTTTCTTCAGTACAGGTCTTTTCCGTGATAAAGCAAAACTTTTAGGGTGAGATCCATAATAACTATCATCACATCAAGTGTGACTTAAAGCACCTAACTCTAGCAGCATGATCCAAATTAAAACCCTGTTATCTCTTGTTAAGGCATTTAAGAGATGGTAGTCTCCTAATTTTCCATAACAAGCTCATTTAACTGAAGGTTTACTATTATCTACGCCTACAAGTATCACCATCTTAGGTGCACTGAAATCATACCCCACCTACCTATTTGGCAGGTGCCTCCACCACAGTTTCCTGAAGAACCTGGCCTGTTTGGCATGCTCAAATAACACCTAAATAGCACCAACAGCCGTCCATTCACTCAGAGGAAGGAGGAGAGGAAGCAAAGGCAGTAGACACTGATTTTGTACTAGGTTTGCCACAAAGGCACTTTCTTAGAAAGTAGGTGATAAAAAAATCTCATTTATCCTGGCTCTGAAAAGAATTGAAACCTACATGTGTGGCATCTAATTTGCTACAGGTATGGATATGCTCCTAGGGTGGAAAGAAAGGGCCACTCCCTCCTTCTCATGTGGAAAAGGATGAAAGCTATGCTGCAGAGGACCAAGAAAACAGAGCAGGTCTGGTCTTATATGCTTAGGAATTTCTCGCCTTTGGTCCCAGCCTGGCAGAGGCATCTGCATTTGGGAGGCAGAAGTATGTCCACCTGTTGTGGTGGTGGTCCTGAGCCTGTCTGCTTATATTAGCATGAGACAGTACACAAGACAGTTCCCACATTTAAAAATCAGTCTCTCAGTTTCTGGCTGTACCCTGCTCTTAGTTTTCTCTTTGGACTGGTGTAAACATCTCTTTGCTTGATAAGCTGGGTGTTGTGGGTCCCATGAGAAGCTTCTTAACTCCAAGCACTAAAGCATGCAGTAAGCATACATTGACACAGCACCACCAGCTCCTGATCTGGAGTAGTGTAAGTTTAAGGCTTTTCAGCAATGAGTATCACAATGCTGCGGCTCTGTTTGCAACTGTTTTAAATCTGAATTAAGAAACCATTAAGTCTTCATGGATACATACTGAGCATAAACTTACATGCTTTTATTGCCTCTGGTTCTTCAAAAGCATTATAATGAAACACAGTATGACTGAGGGTTGCATTTGCCTTGTGGTTTAATAACAATAAGCAAAAGATAATCAGGATATCTCAAACTGCTATAATTTACTTAGTGATACATCCCTTTATTGTTTGCTCAGCTTCTATATGAGTTTAATTTCAAATTGACATTTGGCCTTTTGTCTCTTTGTGGCAAAGCAACCAGAATAATATTTAATTACAATTTTTCTGTTTAATCTATCATTTTAAAAATAGATCAGAGCTGAGTTCTGCAGTGCTTTTTAAATGGAAGAATGCTCTCACAAAAATCGTGTTAGCTTGAAGAAAACATTCATATCATCATCTCAGTGTTTCCTTAGTGACATAATTAGGTTCCCTAAAACTTCTATGATTCATCCTTTGTGTCAAGAGAGGAGAAAGATCCACTCCCATTAAGTGTCTGATAGATCAATGTTGTTTGTATTCTTGTTTCTCTCCAAAGGGAGTATTAGGGGCTTTTTGGTGGGGTAGGAGGAATAAAATATTCACAAATTGGGTGAGGAAATGGTTTTGGTTTTTCAGTAAGTGTGTCCTTAGATTTATCACTTTCTCAAATCAATTTCCTACAAAGAGACCAAAAGCTCTTTCAGATACAGACAGCGTTTTTCACATGAGCTGTTTCTAGAGTCAAATTTTAACGCTGTTTGGAAGCCTAATGCTACATTGGTAATGGATTTTCTCACTCCGACAAGTTATCTGACAGCTAGCTGGTAGCCAGTGTTAAGTCAAATACATATATGCTAGACAGGTGCCTGCATGTGACTGAATTAGTGCTATCTGTGTTTAAACGCTGTTTTTTTGCATCCTGAAAGTACACAATGAGGAAGCAAAGAGCAATTACAGAACCTGAGATACGAAATGCTACAATGGATTCTCAGGACAAAGATCTTCCTGAGCTGGCAGCATATTTTGGTTATCTAGGTTGATAAATATGGAAATTCAGCTGCCTGATTTCAGCTGACTCAATAGGTGTCTGTGTCCTCCATGACTTGCAGTCTCAACTGAGTTTCTCACTAGGTGCTAGCTATTCAGATAATTTTGGGGCATGAGAAAACATATTGTCAAGGTCACAATGTGTTGCTGAAAATCTTATGAGGATAGTCAGAAGAATGTTCATTTGGCAATTCCTCATAGCAACTCAAAACTCTTAAAAATCACAGGTTTCATGTTTTCTACAGTCCTTGTGATCCTCATCTACAGCTTTTCCTTACCCATTCCTGTTCTCTTCTGTCACAGACCACTTTTGGAAAATATTGTTTCTGACCATTAAAAAAGTAAATTTCCAGAGAATTCCTGGGTCTTGCTATCCCCGAAAGCACTGCACTGGGTTGCCAAAAGGGCTCAGACTCTCAGGCCAACAAAATAAATAAAACTGCTTTACTAAAAAAATTGTTGTGGGAGAGGACTTCATTTGGAATATCAGAGCCTGTGCTGGCACAGCCAACCTTCTTGTACTTTACCAAAGGTCCTTGTCTCCCTTCAGCTTTACCGTTGTACGTGTCTAAGATACACTGTTTTAAAGACATGTCTGAGGAAGCTGTAAGGATCTTTGTATTTCCTCATTGATGCTTGTTGGTTAACTGCACCAGTTATTCACAGTGTGAATTCATCAGAGAGGCTTTAAGAATACTTGTATGTATTATGCTTCTTTGTTTATTTTTATTTGTCTTGCCTTTTGTGCCTTTTCCCCACCACTTTCTTTTCTGTCACTTGCCACTGTACAAAGCTGTTTCCATCACTCAGTAATGTATTTATCTGATGCAGTGACAAAAGGATACTCTACCATCCTTTCAAACTGTCATCTGCATAAAAGAAATGTCAACAGTGTCAAAATCTGTGGTGCTCATCACATTGACACTTCAGGGGTACAATTAAATGGCTAGATTAAGACCCACGTGGGTCAATTCTTTCATGCATTACAGCTAAATGGAGTTGAGTGTTGCAAATGGAAAATGCTTCTTACTAAGTACTTAACATAATCTCTTTCTGTTACCTTAGACACCTACAGAGAGCACATATCCTGCATTGGCTTACTGAAGTACACTCTAAAGGTTCAGGAAAATGTCAGATAAAAGGGCCACTGTATGGGTTTTCTTACCAGTGTGTAGAGCTAATTCTCAGCACAGGTGTGGTAGAGAAACCTGGGAAAGAAGGGAGGTTGATTTCAGAAGTCAGGAGAGAAACACTTCAAAGTGCTTTTCAGAACCCAAACTGTGCCTCCTCAGCCCAGGTCCTCTTTCAGTGCTTGATTCACATAAAGCCTCAAAGAAGGCTGGTGAGATAAATAAGATTTTGCTCACCTGCAGAAGTCTGTTTGAATTAAATAGATACTTATTCAAATATCTCAGGTAAGTTTTGGTTGCAGCTGTGACCTTTATAGAATCTTGGTTCATTCTTTTAATATTGAATGCATATAATTTATAAACATCTTCCTTTTTCTGGGATAGGTATGGTGGCGCATCCACCTGAGTAAGATCGGCATGTTAATGTTTGCAGGTAGAAATCATGACTATATGATTCCCTTCAGTCTGCTGCGCTGGTGGTGCCCCAGCAGTTCTCCCACTACCTGGACATGGTGAAGTCACTCAGCCTGGGCCCTGTCCTCATCTACTCAACTAAATTTGCTCTGGCTTTTCACTACTCCTACGACACTTGGAGCAGAGTCCGACACTTTGTGAGTAGGACCACAAGAGAAGCATCTGTGGCATCTGGGAAGGTGCCTTTGGGATTGGGAATTAATCACATTAAGTGCTTCAGAACCTCAGGGCTATTTTGGGGCTAAGTTGCAAAGTTGCTGGTACTTCACTGGGTGATACGTCTTCACCCTGTGTCTCATGGGATACGGATGTGTTTGCAGAGCTGCCATATCTCACCCTCATCTGGCAGCCATTGTGCTGTGAACTTCCCAAGGGCTTTCCAGCTCTTATGTTTGATGGAGGAGTGGGAGCTGGGGAGCTGAGAGGTTCACAGAATCCTGGAACGGTTTAGGTTGGAAGGGAACTTAAAGCTCATCCAGTTCCAAACCCTTGCCATGGGCAGGGACACCTTCTGCTAGATCAGGTTGCTCAAAGCCCCATCCAGCCTGGTCTTGAACACTGCCAGGGATGAGGCAGCCACAGCTTCTCTGGGCAACCTGTGCCAGGGCCTCACCACCCTCACAGGGAAGAACTTCCTAAAAGCTCATGTCAATCTCCCTTCTGTCAGGTTAAAGCCATTCCCCTTGTCCTGTCCCTACAGGCCCTTGTCCGAAGCCCCTCTTCAGGTTTCTTGTAGCCCCTTTAGGTACTGAAAGCCGCTCTAATGTTTCCCTGGAGCACAGACAACAATATTCTTTATATTGGGCTATCACTGTGTTTCAAGGCTATCCAGAAGTGATGGCTTCTAGGGCAAGAAGTTAAGCATTTATGTTACATAGTGCAGTGCAGTGCAGCGCAACCATCAGTATCAATTTTATATCTCTCAGCTGGGTGCGAGTTGTGGCAGTGCTGCAATGCTTTTAAGCAACCCCAGCAGACCAGGGGTCTGGCTGAAAAAGCATGCCTGTTGGCAGCACCCAAGCTAGATGCGTCTGCACTAGCTTAGGTACAGCCCTGCCACGTGGTCTATACCTTCTTACGAATAGCTAAAAGTCAGCTGGTGAAGGGGTGTTTCATTAGCATGGAATTTCTCTGCTAAATCAGTGTTGCTGTCAGGAAGGAAGGAAGGAAGAAAGAAAGGGGTAGAGAAACAGACCCATAATGCCTGTTTCTGTGTTTCAGTTCATCAGATTACATTTTCCAGCTCACTGTGGGCACTTCATTTTTATCACACCACAGAAAAAAAGTACAGGAAAGATTTACCCTTGCTTTCTAAAGGCATCTAGAATCAAGAGCTTATTGAGTCCACATCCCTGAGTTTATACCCATCACTTGCTTTGAATCAGAGCCTGAATTTCACTATGTACCTTTGCTATGACTTCTTCACATGATTCTGCAAGGACAAAAGACGTGGGGAGGGAGACAGGCATAACAGAGCTGAAAAGTTGTGATGCTGATAAGAATAGTACATCAACAGGAAGCATCCTTCAAAATCACTGCTGTGACTCCTTTCCATGGGGGGCAACCAATTAGCTAAAAATGCAAATTATTCAATATCATAGAGCTAATGCTGTAAGAAACAACTGTTCTGACAGCTGTTTGATCGCTTGGTAATCTGTGGGGAACTGGATCATCTGCACTTTCCTGTAACCTGACACACTGCGTGATTTTGAAATTCTGACCCCAAATAAAAGTGCCAAAGACTTCTGAAATTTCTATAATATTCAGATAAATAGAAGTAAAATCAAAATTAAGGTACTCTAAAGTACTTCACTTGTGATCAATACAACTCAAACACTTGGGTGTTAATTTCTGTGTTAGGAATTAATGCTAGGCTTTCTTAGGTATTCTGGAGAATACTTCCTCTCATTTTGCATTTTCTAAAACAAAAAATTAATTATGGAAAGTAAAAATATGAAATCAGATCCAGATATAAAAAAATGGGAAGAAAGAGTAAATTGCTTATTGGAAAAATTACACTTTTTAGGTGATATTTGAATTGTAGGCCAGAGGTAAGCAGAAAATTCTGCTTGTCCAGCCTAAGGCCTGCTCATGCTGCAACATCCCTTTGGCTCAGGTGGCCATGTTTCTACCACAGAAACCAGATACAGAGCTGGGGGGTGCATGTCATACTGACATCAATAAGCAGCACTTCCTTCATCAGGATCCTTTATCCTGCAGTTTAGAGATGGCATACTAAGAGTGCTCCCAACATTTTTCAGTCCTGGTCTCTCTGGAGTCTCTTTGTTATTAAATTGTGAGCATGCATAGAGAGACTTGCTATTTTAATTTTGAGGTGGGAAGAACAAAAAACCAACAAAACCCCCCAAAAAATCCCCATGAAACTCAATGAGTAAGTAATGAATGAATTTACTAGAAAGTTGTCATGATGGGATGTACCATGAGTAGGAAACATTTACAAAACAAAGGCTGGTCAATAGGAAACAAGGGACTGGGTGTGCAAAGTCGTTGTACTTGTCGGAATGGATGTACACTCCTGTCTATGCTGGTGTATTTAGCTGTTTCTAAACAACCTACATGAAATCTCATGGCTAAATATCATCATGAATTCAGAGTCCACTTACAAACAGTTGTACCACTGGCATGCAGGCCAGGATTAGCTCTCAACAGACCTCAGCTCTTGTGTAAATCCGGAGATAAATGGGAGGCAGGGAGGACCAGAATAACATCTGGCTGTTTTGTCCTTGCACTTTCATGTTCTGTTTTCCATGGGTGAAAAAAAGGACTTCTCATTGCTTTGGAAACATGGCTTCCTTGGGGTCTTATTACATAAGAAGCACATCAGCAGAAATTAAGTTCCTCCTTGACAAAATCCATGGTGCTGTGTCACTTCTGACAGAACAACAAACGTCCCCATAAGCTTCATTTGAAAATGACAGGAAATGATTTTTTGTGGATGACAGGATGTTACAGCTGCTGCAGATTAGACAAGTCACCTTCAGCACACTCTGTATGCTAACCTGAATGGTGGAGAAAAGAAACTGGATGATGAAGCATTGCTAATTTGCAGAACACTTAACCCGCACGCAATTATCATTTATAGTGCCTGTAGCAGATCAGCTCTGCCACTTTCCTCTCTTACAACACAGCAGACCATGCTGGGGATCACCACAGGACTATTGCTTCATGCAACTGGATTAAAATCTGGGATGCTGCGTAATTTTCCACAAACCTGCTTATTTAATCAGTGCTGCCAGAAAAGCCAATGTTCCTCATTTCCCGAAGAAATTAGAAAAGCATAAGATGAAATAAAAGAGCTTTTTTTTTTTTTTAGGCAAAGGTGATTTGTGCAAATTTTAGGGGTGAAAGGGGGCACGACTGCATTTTTTGCTGTAATTTTGATCACAGCAGACACCTAAGGTCATTAAATACAGACAGAATATGCTTCCTATTGCACAGCCAAGATTACTAATAAATCAAAGGCTGCAAGTGTTTGGAAAGTTGTAATGATTAGATTTTTTTATAAAACTGCTCTCTACAGTGGCTGCTTTAAGGAAGAACAAGTAGGCTACATGAACCATAAATCAGTGGGGTTTATTTAGTCTTTGAATTAAAACAAATCGGATGGAAATTAGACGATAGCTCTTTTCTTGCTTTAGCAAGGTGGTTACAGATACTTCCGTTGCATTTCTGTTTTCTCAAATGCCCTGTTTTTCAGCTGAAGTGCTTTATCTGTAGAGCATCCTTCACCTTATATACTAAAAATATGTAAGTGCATGAGACTTGTCTTAGCTCTAAAGCTCCAATCTGGGGATTTTTCTGAATTACAGGAGACCTGGAAATGAGCTTCAGGTCTGAGTTATGTGTTTAAGAGCAGGAGACATTTATTAGAATTATCCTTTCCTTTTTGCTGCCCATCTCAACTGCCTCCAGGCCTATCTTCTTTACTGCCCATCAACAGCCATTCTGGGACAGCTAAGTAAATTACAGGTAATGTTTTGGTTCAGCTGCAGCAGAAAGCACCACGCTCGTAAATTCTGACAGACGCCAGGAGCTGTACTAACTAACTCCTCTGCAGGGCCTCCTTCTGAAGTGAGCGCCTTCCCTGATAGGCGCCCCATGGAGCATGGTGCAGGAGATACCCATTTCCACGTTACCCTGGAGGAAGGGGACTTATTTCCAGAGGCCACTACGTTATGTGGCTCTTGATGAAACTGCGACCCCAAGGACTGTTTTCTGGGGTTTCATCCACCTGCAGCATGTGTCACTGTCTCTGTTAGAAGGATGCAGGGGAAATCTGCAGGAAAGATGTCACAAAAAAGAGTTTTGGCTCATAATTTGTTATGCCCGCAGAGATCTTGCCCAGAGCCTGTATGAGACAGCTGCATGCCTGCCCCACAGCTGAGATCTACTCATCCCATATCTTAACATGACAGGTTGTGCAGAGC
Source organism: Coracopsis vasa (assembly GCA_026283785.1). Classification (NCBI taxonomy): domain Eukaryota; kingdom Metazoa; phylum Chordata; class Aves; order Psittaciformes; family Psittacidae; genus Coracopsis; species Coracopsis vasa. The sequence goes on along the minus strand of JANHGB010009939.1, from coordinate 6,149 downwards.
CCACTGAGCAGTAAACCCATGAAGCTGACCAGACATAAGCAAATCTGGAGCAATTACAGACTTAATCAACATCCCCTGGCATCACAGAGGCCACTATGTGCTCCTCACACTTCTGCGTGAGAGGTTGTCCTCTGTTTTACATTTTTAATATCTCAAATTCTGTTGCTCCAAGCATTTCTTAAATTTGGTGCAAATGGCCTCAGACCTGAGACAAGAAAAATTGTTTTCTGCATGGTGATAAAGTGATGCCCCTGAGGGAAACATGGAGATATTGCACCTCCTTCCGTCAAAACAGATTCTGGGTGGATGGTATATCCTTTATATCAGAAATAAAAAACACTGCAAGTGGGATTACCAGAAATGTCATTTATATACCAAGGAGGATGCCCTGCAGCTGTTCAGGTTTCCTACATGAATCTTTCATATGTTTGTGCTTGTTTCTCTTTGTAGTGATGAGACGCACATATTTGAGCCTTAAAGGCTGAAGGGCCTGTGTATCATCTTTAAGTAGGTATGGCAAGAAATGGTGTGTGTGTCAGATAATCACACTTGAGCTGAGCCTGGAAACCCCACTGCAACTATTTAACATACACAGGAATCTGGCAGTGGACGCTCAGGGTTTCATCTGAGGACTTTTGCCGCTTGAGCCATATGAAGCTTTGGCTGTGATAATTTATCTTCTATTCTCTTTTGTATGCTTGAATGTTCATGTATTTATTCTCTTTCATAAGCTCCTTTGGTTGGCACATGAAATTGAGGAAAAGAGGGGGAATTATTCATTCCCACAGCTCAGAACTGATGTCAATGAGGATTTTGAGAGGGAGTGTACTGAGTTCAAGGTCAGCTCTTAAATGTGAGAGTCATATCGGAGAATGAGACCCCTGTCTGCTTCAAGGTGATAAGTGTAAAGTGGTGTTTATCCCTGTTCCTTAAGCACTGCTATGTAGCATTTGGTTTTATTCCTGTCAGATGGTTTATGAATTTTGGAGTCTTCAAACAGCAGAAATTCACCTCTCCTGACAGTTTTGCCATGCTGCTTTCTTCACCCAAACCAGAAAATGTCTCCATCTTACACCCAGAAGTGTGTGTGTCAGTCTAGCCCACATGAAAGTTACCACTCACTCCAGCTTTCAGGAGTAGCCAGACCAGATAAGTGTCACTGAACAACTCCTCCGTTGCCAGACAAGTCCCTCCCTGCTATGCTGCTCAGCACAAAGCCCTGGTCTCAGTAAGAGTGTTCTGTGCCTTGCTAGACTGAAGCTCTGGAGATTTAATGTCTAGTCTAGGAGATCAATCTCTAGAACAAGAAAAAAGACTGCACTCTAGCAGGTCTCTAGCACAATACCAGATACTGCTGGTGCAACCTCCAAAAATTGTGACAGACTGACCATGACTGCTTAGCAGCCTCTTCAAGCCAAGTCTAGAGCTGCAGGCAGACTGTGATATGGTCAGATCAAGCCCCTGAGAGCTGAGAAGGCCCACAGTGTTATTTCTTTCTGAATTCAGTACCTACTAAATGTCCATCCAACACCACTACTCAGGGTGTTCAAATTTAAGTGTCAGTAGAAGGAAGGGTTATTACATTCATTGCATGGCAAAATAGAAGATCCACCTCCTTTGTCATGAGCTTCCCTGATGACAAAGATCCCCCACAAATTCAACTACCATTACTGGAAGGTGTTAGCACAAGCAGAAAAGTATTTGTCATAAGTAGACACACTGGGCAGACCAAAAAGTAACTATAAATCAGGAACAATGGTCAGGTAGAATAATAAGTCAGAAAAAAACAGCGAAGTCAAAATCAAAAGGCAGCAATAAGTCAATCACTTGGTACCAGTGAATACTATATAGGACTGACAATGTAGTGGCCAATGTGTTTTTCTTTTCAATATTTTTATCCAAAGATTCTTATTCTCCACTCTTGGCCTGTTTTCTGACACTTTTTTTCAGACAAATCTGAAGAAGACAGCAGGTAACTCTTGGTATTTTAATTCATTTATCTCTTGTCCATAAATTGAGTCAGCCTCCCAGCATAGTTCACTTCCCATGGCCCTAGGCAGAGGAAACACTTCCCTGGGTGTGCTGATATGCTCTGAACTCTGGCTTGAGTCTGCAATTACCTGCCTGGTGCAGTATCTCCCTGAATGTGTAAACATTCAGATTTTATCACAATGCCACCATATAACAATGCTATAAACATTTATTCTAATTCTGTAGCCAAGGAAGAGCAATGGTAATTTGCCACCGCAGTAATGTTTGTGAAGCATTCCTGAAAAATGACAGGGAAACAAGAATAATTGGAGCTAATGGAGACAAAAATCCACAGTTGTAAAGATATATGGCACTTTAGAAAATTGATTTAGTACTTCTAGCCAAAAGCGAAAGGGAAAGCGCATGACATCCAGTCATTCACAATCTAATTATCGTAAGTCTTCCTGATTGGATTGGTATCAGTATAAATCAGTGAAGTAATATGTTGGTACCAATGGTTCTCCACGGATACAAAGTCAGTGTGAGATCAGAATCACTTTGAAGATGTAGATTTGAGTTACCTTGCTGCATGCTACTTGGTAACACATAAAATATTGCCAAGTAATTTTTAAACCTACATGTGACTTAAATCAAGGAGGGATGTGCAGCATTTTGCAGTTGTTGTATCAGGACTGGGTAAAACAGTAAAGTTGCCTTAGTTTTCCGTGAGAAAAATAATCACAACTTGCCAGGATATCAGTTTGTTTTCTTTTGAAAAGGGTCTTGTACCTAGCATTTGTCAAACATCACTTGTCCATATATTCTTTTTTTTTAAAGAGGAAAATATCACTGTGCTTGATTTCCCAAGGAAAAGAAGAGTTTCTTGGCACACAATATAAACTTTGAAAATATTCAATGTGGATGTTGGTGCTTAGGCATCTAATTAAGGCATAAACCAGAATATAGTTTAAGATCTACCTAATACACGATTGGTTGATATACTGCATTGAATTTGCTTTGCACTCTTCTCTCCAACCAGATTTTGCAGTGGGAGCAGAATGCATTATGCCATTTTTGCAAAAGTTCTGTTATTAGCTGCCTAAATAGAAATGTAGCTGTTTTCTTTCAACATACTTGGACTATTCTGCCTTTTTGCCATTCATTTTTAGCCTGGGTATTGCTAAATATTATATATGTATGTATACATATATATATGCACAATTTGATGTTTAACCTGTGATCATTGACTCATTTTATGTAACATTTGGCTAAATTAGACAGCTATTTTCCAAGGCCTCCCATATGCTGCAATGGCCAGGAGGCTGGTAATTCAAGCGTTTATTCATTACATTGAGGTATTCCTTCTGTCAGAATAGTTCTGCATTCTCTTACTGAAATTCCCTGAGGAGTATCAAGTGAATTTATTTGGCTTATAATAACATATATCAGGACTGGTACCCCTTGAGCGTTCAAAAGCTGACACATACAACGAATTTCCTCCACTCAGAAAAAGAAAACTGTTTTGCCTAAGCATGTTCACTTTGTAAGTATGTGTGAATTTAGGGCATGCCCTTGTCATCTTTTTGAGCAGGAGCAGAGAATGCTGTTGAGCTTAGAGTTCAACAAGAAATTTTTGCATTTATACATTGCTTCTCCCACAGGGTTTTCAAAAAACATACTTGCCTTTGGTGATTTACAACGGTATTGTTTGCTTCCTTCTTCAAATGTCTCTCAGAAGGTGTTTTTCTTTGTCATTCTTCTTGTAAGAGAAATACATCTTAAACTAAACATGCCTTACAGGGAGATTTGCCATCTGTAATGGCTAGTATTCCACTGTCAGTCACAGTAAAAAACAGTGAAAAGAAACTGGGAAGGAAGAAAGCTTTTTGGTCTTTTAACACTGAAAAGACATCATATTGATTGTACAGGTTTAGGAGGACAAAGATTATTCAAGCAAAATTTATATGAACCTGCTAATTGCGCATAATTCATACATTTTAAGCCAAGACTTAGAAATAACTGCTGTAAGAAGTCAAGCTTTCAAGTAAAATATACTTCAGTGAGTATATTGTTCTTAAGATGCAAATTCTTAAGGCTTCCATAATCTCCAACTCAATATTACGTCACTCTTGAAATTACAGTGTTAACTTGCACAAGCAAGCACCATTAGGAAGATATGCAGGAAAATGGAATAAAATTGCCTGGAGACAATGACTGCAATGACATCAAAAATTCTTTCTTCTATTTTGAGTGAGTTTGTTTTGCTTCTGAGAAGGTTTTTTTCTTTTCCCCAGAGAACAAACTCTCTAGTAATAGCGTCAGAATATTCCATGGTCCTGATTCATCACATTTTAGTATACCTAAGTGTTATGCCAGACTTTGAGTTTAATCACTTGTTATACATCCATCCATCCATCCATCCATCCATCCGATCTGTGAACTATTATTTTAACTTCTGAACTATGGCACAGTTCTGGGAATGGCACAGCATGATAGCTAGCAATGCAAAGTAGTGATCTCTTACTGCCAATTATATCTTCACCATCAGTCTCTTTACATGAACTCAGGGCTTATTAAATGGTTAAGTGAATGACTGGTCAATCCTACACTCATTCATGATAGGCCTACTAACATATGCTAATCTTTGTCCTTAGCTGATATGCAAGCGCACCCTAAACCTGTCTGCATGATCAAAATAGATAATCATGTCTCAGAAGAAAGACAGTAAACCAAGAACAGAACTAGTGCTTTTTCACACCTGCTCTCTGCTTTAATTTGCCACATGAGCACCCCTAGTAACCTGAAGTCACCAGCCTGCCTTTTCCCTTGATTTTGCTTTACAGGTGCTCATAGACCTAGCTGGTGTCTAGCACTGAGTGTGGGACCATACATCCATGCAG
>JANHGB010009938.1:0-10423 GCA_026283785.1 Coracopsis vasa | reverse complement strand
TGGCTTTCTGGGCTGCGAGCGCACACTGCCAGCTCATGTTAAGTTTCTCATTGACCAACACCCCCAAGTCCTTCTCCACAGGGCCATGAACAAGATGTTTTCCTTGTGACATAAGTAAACGTCTACTGTGCTCTCACAAGCAATTACATATACAGGTAGTCCAATTAGTTTCAATGGAAGTACTTGCACACTTGAATTGGGTTGTCTGTGAGTAGGTCTTGGGATGCGGATCAAGCACACAGAATCATTCCAGCTCTAACTTCATCCACACTTCTGTAACTTAAAATTCCCCAGAAATCCCAACACAAAGCCTGCCAAAAGAAAAGAACCAGACCTTCAGAAGTCAAACTTCTGATCAAAGAAACAAGTGAAAATGATTCCCTAATTTGTAGTTCCAATGCATCTTGATGATTTAAGACACGGCCTTCTGACAACAACTGGAAATCAGACAAACGGGTTGCAGCTTCTAAACATTTCCCAGGAGAAGACATACTCAGTTTCAGTCATATCAATAATCAACAGAAATAGCCTTTCACAATTATCTGTTTCAATGGAAAAAATATGAGCAATATATTCTTTATGAGCCCAACAGCAACCATTAATAATTCTACCATTGTAACATAACACACAAGTAATACATTGATTTTACAAATTTAGAAATTCTACTATAAATATGCTTTTTACAAATTTCCCTGGAACCAAATGTGTTATTTTCATTGAACTAATGTAAATTCTATACAGAGGCACTCTTTTCCACACCCACAAAACACTTGTCATACAGTTTGTTAGGCTCTCCCCACCTGCAAGGACTGTCAGCTCCTTATTTGCACGACTTACCCTGCCAGTGCTGAAAGAACCCAGGAAGCAGATTTAATGATGTAACATTTCTGCCACCAGCACCTTTGTAGCGAGCCATAAGTGCTGCTGCTGTGGCTGCTGCGTCTGCTGCTGCTGTGTCTGCTTCTCCTGTCTCATGTAGTGCGCAGCGTTTCTTTAGAATACAGCCAGAAGTAATTTTTAAAGCACAATCAGGTTTTTCTCCTTCACTGGTAATGCAAGTCTCTTACACAAATCTCTCCACTTGCTCTAATCGGAGAATTCACATGAAGCCAAACCTTAAAAGCATTGTTATATATTTTTGCAGAGATGCAACAGCCAGACAAAGCCAGCTGTATTGGAAGTAGCAGTTCTGCTGGTCTCACTGCCATCATCCTTCTCCACTGTTTTCCCGTGGAAAGATTTTATTATCCAAGCACCAGCCAATCCGCTAGCAGAAACTTCTGATGTCAGGAGCTTGAATAATTCATCCTGGGACAACCCAACCACGCTGCCAATATCCTAAAGCAGCAAGACGTGTGGCTGCAAAAAGCAATGCAGCCTTCTCACCAGTGCTTTTGTAATAGTATACTGCTCAGTAAGCATAAAAATGGCTGAATGGCACAGCCCTTCTCTAGGTTGTCATACATCAAAAAGGAAAGCAGCTTTTAAAAGCAACCACTTAGGTTCATCACAACATACTCTATTTAGACATGGATGTCCTTCAGCTTTGCAATTGAAACAGTGAAGTGGAAGAAATAGCAAGCAATGAATCTGAACAGACACGTAGGCCACTTACCTTTTAATCACGTATTTGAACTGTTGTATAAGAAGGATGAAACATGTAAAGATGCACAGAATTTTTGGAGCACCTAGATTGGCCTGAAACATACTCAAATTTCTGATAATATGCACTACTTTCATTAAATCAGAGAACCAGAGCATTCAAACAGACTTTGTTTTGCTCTGGCTAAAAGAAGGCAATTATGAAACACTATGTGTGGAGAGTTATATGTTGTTCACCCACAGGGGCCAACAGAGTAGCACACACTATTGAAATGAGAAAAAAAAAGGCCCATCTTCCTCAAGGACAATCTTCACTTAAAGCAGCAGTGAAAAAGCTTGCAGAGTAAAAGCAATAATATAGAAACTCTACTTATGAAAAGGAGCAATATTTTAAGCTATACAGTTTAATAAACAGCTCCATATGGATTAGCCCATTCAGGAGTACCGCACAGAAGCAATGCAGGCTCATTTCTTTTCCTTTAAGTCTCCAGTTAATGTTTTTTATAAGACAATGCCAGGAGGGTTTTGCTTTTAAAAAAACAACAACAACCAAACAGAACCATTGGTGGTAGCTCTAAAGCTAATATATTGTTTGTAGGCTGCTAAGTTTAATAGTAATACTATACAATTTTAGATGAAAAAAAGGATGAGGGAGCTATGGGCAGTGGGAACAAATCAAGGAAGAAAGAGGGAGAAATTGATTTCAGCAGCAACTGCAATGCAGCCAACAAGACCCAGCAGTATTGATCCAAAGAATGGGAATATATTTTTAAATACCTCATACATTAAGGACTGTTCAATTTTTGATATTTTGAGAAGAAAGAGAGGATTTGTCAAAGTGTGGCTTTTGGCTATCTGCTTCTATTGAATGTCTTCAGCAGAGACAGTGAGACAGTCCCATTAACAGATCTGTTATCTAAATTTCCAAGCTTTGAGACTCAGGTGCACACACTAGCCATAGCCTGCTCCACCACTGAGCACCAGGCTGCTCCCCATCAGCTTCTGCAGAAAGGAAATCCGTGCCCAAGGGCTTCAAGGTAACCAGTCATCCTTGGCCAAATCCCTACTTGGAAAAATGATGTGTATCAGCACTCACGGGTTCACACCCTCGTATCTTGCTCAATCTTGAGATGACCTTAGTATGGAGGTTTAGGGGACAAAGGTTTTATGTCATTTGGAGGAGTGGAAGTAGAGGGAAAAAAAACTCAATCCATACTGGTGGAATAGTTACAGGAAACTGAAGTGTGGAGAAGCAGTCTCACAGCTGCAGGAACACATTGCCTGCTGTGCAGCATGCTGATGGATAGCAGTTGGCACACTGCTGAGAACCTTCTGCTGTTACTGTCCGTCTGAAATATATTTACAAAATATGTATTTCGATTGTACACATTTCTTATTTATTCTTTAATTTCTAAGACAGAAGGTGTCTATCCAGCCACTGGTTAGAAAGATATACAGAATAATTCATCACACAAAGAAGCCTGCATTTTAAAAATACTTGGGTATAATCAATTACAAACCAAACAAATCAGTATCTCTTATTTTGTTCTTGGTCAAATTATTCTCACACAAGCACATTCACCAGTCTCTCTTGAAGCACTTGCATGAACTGTGCAAGCACTTTAGATTGTGAAACCTGGAAACCCAAAAGTTTAGCCAATGCCAGAGAATGTGTGCTGAAACTTGGGCTGCTGGCTCCACCTCTCAGCAGCGCTTTGACTGTCACAGAATATGTTTATACTGTGGGACTTGGGAGACTTCCAGACATTAAATCTAAGTTCATGCCCTGTTGTGCCTATATTCTCATATGCACATGTCAAATGTTCCTGCTCCATCCAGACACGCATTATCTGCCACTTTCCTGTGCTCTTGTTTTCACAGGAAGGAACAGACCATGAACAGAGCACAGTGCACTGATTTAATCTTGATCCTCAGAAGCCAGGACACAGTCCGGACATAACCGTACTGCCTGTAACTGCTCTTCACTTTGACTAGAAGGGCTTCCCTTCGCATTTGGAGAAGCAAACATGATTTCTGCAGTGAATTGGAAGATGTTCCCAAAATGCCATTTTTATGACTTTGTGCATCTTTCCTGTGCCCAGTCCTCACAGCACACTTGCTCATATTTTGTGCTTGCAGTGACTAAAGAACTGTAATTAAATTGTTCTGTTGCCTGTTTTGCCTGGATGGGCTGCATTTTGTTCTTTTCCACATATAGAAACAGAATGTATTCAGAACTAATTAATTAATATATTTGCATTTTATGTTTATCACACTTCTGCCTGTGCTGCTGCACTACTGTTATTCACGTCATCTCCACTAAATGTATTTTAATCTCCATGTGGCTGTAAATACATTACTCATTTTCATACTATCTGCACTCATCTGTATACAGTCAGAAACAAAAAAAAATGCTTATTAGAAAACCATTATGAGCTCATTTAATTAATTTTTAAAAGCAGTATTCTGAAGAAGATATTAACTAAAATCAGGATGCTCAACATTTGAGATGATTACGCACAATGGCTTCAGCACCTTCTGAAAGACTGAGGATTTGCTGTTCTACAGGTGTCTGTTTTTTCACCATGTGGAATGGCATGGGAAATAGAGAACTTAGTGTTCACACACAGATGCCATTTTCTGCACAATACACAAGATGAAAACAACTGATACAACTGATCAGAGTCAATTTAGCATTTGTTCTTTTATTTACTTATTGTCCTGGGATCAGCAGTAGCAATCATTTTTCTCCTTCTTAGTAGCTACCAAGTAACACTGACAAATTCTGCCATTTTTACATTAAGCAGTACCTAACTCAGAGAGTTTTTCCCCCTGTCTACCACTGAAACTACTCACAAAGTAAGCTACTTTGCAGGTACAGAAATCAAAACCAGGGCTACTTTGATGAAGGAGCTTCCTTACAAGCTGATATAAGTAGGAACAAAGGTTGGAGTTTCTCAAAGACTAGTCTAAATCTTTCTTTCTGCCATCATTCTGGCAGGAAAATCACAACAGTGCTTGTAAAGTTTACCAATGACTCATATTTGGTAAACACCATTACAGTGGAATCAGAATATCTTAAAAATCAAAGAAATTGAGCTGACTGAAGACTGGAAACAGATTACTATTTCTAAGTAGCTCAGAAAGCAGGGCTACATACTCAGGGATTAACATGAACTTTTGCTGTGAGGTGGAAACTCACTACATAATAGAAACTGAAGTAGATACACTTGTAATTCTGCTACAGGAATGATGTAAGCCACTAGATGTGACAAAAGACAAATAAAATCTTACAATGCTATCAGGTAAGATACAATCAGCTGAACTGGAGAATAAAAATAATTGTACCAGACACAGTAAGCACACACATGGAGTATTACAGAGAGTTCTGGTGACCCATGTTCAAAAAATGTGAGCTTCTGGAATAGATATTAAGATCAACAGGCTGAAAAGCAAGCCAACATAAGAGAAAAGTAAAACTATGCAGATTGCTTACTCGGTCTCGGCAAATGTGTTAGAGAAAGAAATGAGCACCAGAAAATGAAAAAACTCTTTAAATCAAAAACCCTCCAACAGCACCAGAGCAGAAGGTTGCGACTGTATATGAATGTATTTAGGCTGCAGTTTGAGGAATGTTTTCACCCTTAAGAACAACAATGCTCTGAAGCAATCTCCCATGACTTGAACAGCATCGTATTGGTGTGGTAGCCTATACACTATATACACATATAGATTACACATGACATAGAAGACTTTTTTCAGTGTAAGCTATCCTGTACAGCTACCATGAAAATACAAACTCCCAAATGAGGTGAAATTATCTATGCAAAAGTAGCGCTGCACGTATGAGAGAAGTGCACATGATGCCACTCTTCATTGTGCTGCTGAATCTGCCCCCCTGTACTGGGCAGTGTGTTGCACAGGTACACCTATGCTTTTCTTATGACAAAATGAGCTTCCTTTAAAATAGGATTTTAAGCCCTTATCACACAGTGTTCCAGTTTATCCCCAAATCAATTGAATAGAAGAAAAGCAAACCAAATCAAAACACAATTTTAAAAAGCACCGTGATTATGGAAATGAAAAGTTAGCATTGTTACTACTGAATATTAACAAACTGATCTTGCTGGTGAAAATCATATTTGAAAACCAGAAGCAGAAAAATTTAGGCCCACTGCTGTTTAGTATGTTCTGCAGATTTTTACATAATTCACTGTAATTACTGCTTGAGTCCAACTGTGGGAATCAGATACCACTGCTATTATTTTTTTTCTTAAATATTTAAAAACACACTCTGTAGATGTGAACTACTAAAATTTAGTTCATTTAAACTAAGCTACATCAGCTGCTGTTAGGAGAATTTTACTTCACTCATGCAGAGAGAAAAATCATATTTGTATACTTGGAATGTAAATTGTGAAATCTTATGTATTTGTATAGAATTTATATGTATAAACAATGAAAGACAAATAAGCTACACCCAAAACTGTGAAGTGCTCAGTCCCTAACTGAGCACTTTTTCCTTCCAAGTGTAGCAATTTAGGGTATTAATTTTACAATTAAGCACATCTTAGGCAAAAGCAGGATTCCAGTTAACCTCACAGAATCACAAAATGCTTAAGGTTGGAAGAGACCTCTGGAGGTCATCTGGTCCTACTGCCCTTCTGAATATTTCCGAGGACTGAGACTCCACAACCTCTCTGGACAACTTATCCCAGAGTTCAGTCATCCTCACAGTGAAAAAGTATATTTTACATTCAAAGGGAACCTCATAGTTTCAGTTTGTGCCCATTGTGTCTGCCACTGGGCACCAATGAGAACAGCCTGGTTCTGTCTTTTCACCCTCCCTTCAGGGATTTACATGCACTAACAAGATCCCCCTGAACCCTGTCTTCTCCAGACTGAACAGTCCCAGCTCTCAGCCTCTCCTCATAGAAGAGATGCTCCACTCCACTCCTCATCCTCATTCTTGCAGTCTCTGTGCTCTCAGGGTTACATGAACATCTTAAAAAAAATGCACTGCTTTGACTACCTTGCCTGATAAAGTCCACTCACCATCAGTGAGTTCTTCTCATGAAAGCTGCATTGGACAAACCATTTTGAACTTCAACCACTGTCATGCTCAAGTTAAACAAATACCCCACTGAATATACCTAATTGCCTAAATATTCAAGAAGCCATCGAAGTGGTAAGAATCATAGCCTGGTCTGTGTTTTCAGCCAGGCAAAGGTAAAAGAGGCTGCCAAAACTTCAACACAAATTGATGAGCTACAAAGTTCAATTCTATTAGGATTTGTTTCAATGAAAACTTGGTGCCTACAGACAATTCTATCACAGTAACTAAGGGCTGTCAAGGACTGGAAGGCTGTAAAACTGCTCAACCGTGGAAAGATAAAGGGAGCTAGTAAAGAAACTGTCTGATCTAGAGCTATAAACAGTAAAGAAATATAAACAAGCTTATGATTTACTGCAAGCAATGCTTTAACAAGCCAATGGAAATAAAATTATTTTTTGTCTATCCATCTACAAGCTATTTGTGATGCAAAGAGTCTTAATTTTAGATTAGCTGTTTCTTCACTTTTTTCTCAATGCATGAATGAATAAATAGGAACTTCAGAGTTATACATTTGGCAAGAAGCAGAGTTCTGGCTATCCCTGCAAAAATCTATCCTAATTTGTCCAAATTAGAAGCCTTTTCAAATCCTCACATTTATTTTAGCACTTAGACTCCGACAATTCACCTTCACAACCCTGATGAAGCACTAAGCAGACTGCACATATACTGTTCCCACAGAGTGGCTGAACGTGCTCCAGCTCAGGGAATATCGGGCAAAAATCAGTCTTTATTGCCCATAATTGCTTCAGCTCCAAGTAATCCCAGAAAAAAACTCTTCTGCATGCTCAACACCTATCCCCACTTTCTCTCCCATCACCATGATGGCAGCTAGATTTAGCTCTCTGTTTCAGACATAGAAGGGACAAAAGCTGAGTTAAAGGGAGGAACCTGAGGAGGAAAGAAGAAAGGTGTAAATTATCTAAAGAGCGTGTACCCAGAAGGTGGGAAAAACCTCTGAATGGCAGCTGGAAAAGCGAAAGGAACAGGTTGAATCTGCTCATGCTATTGAACATCTGTCTTTGAACATCTGATACTATTATAATTGTCAAAAGAACTGGCAGAAGTTACATATGCCAGATGTAATTGTGTCTGTACAAGCTTTATTTTCTTCCCTTCTATGCATGTGACAAGATCAGACTTTAATTAAACAATCACACAGGTTTCATCCAAATGCCCCCTACCATTTTTGGTGCATAAGTATAAAATGGTCAATTAAGAAACTGTGGGGGTTTGTATTGCTTACAAGTTCACCTTATAAGTTCACCCTCCAAGTCAGATCCCCAAAGCCCAACTCTTTTGAATAAAAAATATAAAAGAAAACTCATTAACAATGTTCATGAAAACAATTTAAACAGCTGAAAACAGATCTTAGGAGTGATGGACTTGATCATACATCAAAATCACAGTCTGGTCTCTGAATATCATTCCACCCCAAAATCCTAGGATGTAAGCTGATAAGCAGCAACTGCGTATATCTTCGCTTATGACTTTCATTTGTTCATACACTATGCCAGTTTATTCAGTGGAACTGCACTTATCTGAATGGAATGACTCTGGCATAAAACAGGACATTGTCAAATTAAAATGTACCTGTCTAGGCATTGATGACTATTTGTAAAGGTGATTTTGAACGCTTCTGTAAAACACCACTATTAAGTAGATCAAACTGGTATTGTCACTACTGTGTTTCCCTTTAACAGTTCTTTCTGTAGTAGCAGATCACAGACACCACCATGCAGGTGACAGAATATTTGTAGCAACTATGTCACTTAAAAGGACAAGAAGCAAAACTTGTCTATCGTGTTAGAATAATGAAGTCCCTGGTCTTGTTGTACGGCAGGAGCAGTAGTGGCCGTGTCCTGACAAGGGAAAGCAGCCTCCCTGCCCTTGACAGCTCAGCAGAAACCGAGCTTAACAAGTTCAGTGGAGGAGTCTGTGCAGCAAAGCCTGAGGCTTCTGGGTAATGCTGCCCTGAAGGGAAAGGCAGTGGTGGCCTGCAAGCAAATAATCCTCCTCATCCCTAATAGTCAGGAGCAAGCAAGGCTTAACATCAAGCATCTATGATACACGGGGGCTGCCCTTTAGACAAAAATGAGATACTAATTTTGCATAGTGGCAATTATTTTTTAAAAGGCCTATTAGGCTACTATCTCTCTTATATCTGGTCCTGCTCCCCCCTCCCCCCTTTTTTTTTTTTGTAGCAGTATATTATTTTCCTAATCATTTACTTAAACATAACCATGATCTTAGTCATCACTCATACCCTAATCCTGCACCGTGCAAACTAAAGAGAATTTAGCAAGTCAATGAAACACTTGTCATTGAAATTATACCTTGCATTGGCAACCATTTCTCATGTGAAATACAAAGGTACACTGCCTTCATATTACTGTTTTACAGCATATTCATTTGTAAAGAGAAAATATTTCCCTGTCATGCAAAAAATTTTGCTGCTACTGGTCCCTGCTCAATAAACTTCTGCAATTACCACCTCCTAGCATGATTTTTTCCTAGAAACAGTACCTTTGCAAGAAGCCTGAAAACTGTAAGATTAACTGGGTTCATCAAGTCCACAACTTCTCACGGCAAGAATTTCTTTCTTTTCCCTGTGGGAACCCTATTCTAATTAAATTGCAACATCATGATTCTGACAGATGCATTATTCTGTATAAAAATAAGCAGAAGATTATATTTCCCCATAGAGTATTTCATGTGCACCGGATATCCAAAAATATATTAAAATAGTATGAAAAAGAAAAAATTAAAAGCATATTCAGAGCAGGTTGTTCAATAAACAAAACAGAACATAGCCAACAACCACCACCATCACAAATGCATAAAAACAAGGACATCTCAAATTTCCCCAGGAACCATGCGGTGACTGAGCACTGTTAACGTTTAATATATTCCTTGTCAAGTGTGACAACTCTTAGCTATATTTTAATCAGAAAAATTCTTCAAGGTTTTATCACAGCTTTTATGTAAGTGAATGACTGCAGACCCTCTATGGAGCATCTGAAACAGAGTGAAGGAAAACTCCACTCCACTGAAGCAAAATGATACCTTGTTTATAACAGTAATTGTGGCAGAACTTAATCCAGAAGTTTCATTAAAAATTCCAAACCTAAGGCACCAGCACACAGATAGCAACATGCAGCCTGAATACTTTAACCCAAAAGAGGGGCCTTATGCATATGGAATCAGTGTCTTGCATTACTTGCCCTGTAACGAGAAATAAAGGGACAGGGTCTAGTTCAGCCTGGAGCAGACATGGCTTCAGGAGACCTAGCTGCAGCCCCCTAGTAGCCATGGGGAGGCCTGTCATAAGATGGAGCTGGGTTCTTCTACAACATGGCAGGAGGATGAGAGACAGTGGGCAGAAGCTGAAACAAGAGATTTTGTTTCAGGAAAAGAAATGCTTTCTCGCTCAGAGGACTGTCAGACAGCAAAATCAGATCATCCAGAGAGGCTGTGCAGTCTATGTCTATGGAGATAAAGCCCTGAGCAACCTGGTCTGAGCTCACAGCTGATCCAGCTGTAAGTTAGAAGTCAAACCACAGACCTCCTTCCAGCTTGCATATTCCTACCATTATATGGCACAGAGATAATGTCAGACCTCCTGACAAAGAGATAATGAAAATTTCTTTTTATAAATAACTAACAGGAGCAAAACCAAATGAAGTTCATTGGGTAGACCAGCCAGCT
>JANHGB010009932.1:4621-30255 GCA_026283785.1 Coracopsis vasa | reverse complement strand
ATAAACCACTCAGGGGCGGGGGCTGGGAGACATAGGGCACAATTCTAGCTCTGCCTTATACCCCGAGCGTCCAAGTGGAGGGAGAAGGAAATGTGCACACAAAAGGTCAAAATCAGCTTCCAAGCAGCACATGGATATTGCTAATTATACCATTGCTTCATATAGGGGTATTACCTGCTCCTGCCCCAGGCTGAAGTTACCTTTCTGTAAAGATCTCAGAGTAGACTAGTTAAAATAAACAATTCCACCTTCTCTTTCAGTCCAAGATGATGTGTTTGAGTTTCCCAGTGTGGCTGCGGAACATCAGGACCTCGATGGCAGAGCTATCACCCTCGTCACTGGCTCTTCACGGAAAATTTCGGTGCGGCTGCAGAGGGTGACCACCAGCCAAGCCACACAGACAGAACCACTCTGGCATGAGCCAGGCTGGAACGATTCAGGCTCCCATACTTTCCCCAAAATGAAGTCCAAATTCCATGGCAAAGCTGGGAAGAACAAAGGCTTTGCAAAATGGGAGAATGAAAAGCCCAATGTGCAGGCTGATATAGAGCTAGAAGCTGAAGCCCCACAACATATACAGGATCACAATGGAATTGAAACCCTCCCAGAAACACAGGAATCTGAGGTGAGTTGCAGAAGAAGCCAAGACAGTGTAAAATATGCTAGAGTATGAGGTCTCCTAAAGTTATTTTATGAATTTCAGGATGCTTTTCCATTAAAATTTGCCATTGCTTCTTGAACAAGAGTTACTTTCAGAATGATGTCAAATCATCCATAGATATATGTTTTCTACACTGCAGTTTGTATTTACTGTAACAGGATTTGGATTCAGTATGTGCTTTTAGGAGGTGGACGCTTTTTGAAGATCATTAAAATAGCCTGATGGAGATCTGACCAAATTCTGTGCTGTTGCACCTTTGCAATGCAGAGTTATGGGCTCCATGTTAGACTTACAAGAACTAGTATTCTGATGAATATACAAATCCAGACTAGGGCAGGATATCAGTCTGAGTTTTGTTGTTGTCGCCCACAAAGTTTATACTTCCAAAGCCTCGTGCTTTCATTGACCGCTTTTGCTAGCATGTAAGTGCCTATTTTCCTGCATTTACAGGACAGCTGATTGCTCACCGTGAAGCACAGAAAAATGAAGATGACAATGATAACACAGCAAGTGTTGATGGACTGTCACAGACTGTACTTGTCCATGAGAAGTTTTCCTGTACCTCGTACACTTAAATTCAACCGTTGCCCTGTTTTCTTAGCTGAGAAGTGTTACAAAGCACTATTTATTTTCTCACAAGTAAGCCATTTGGATGAACATTGCACGGACACAGGAGAATGGATCTCTGCGCTCAGTGTTTTCTTTTGTATGACTTTTGTGGAAACTTCCTCTACATGCCAGTGAGGATATATTTGGCCTCCTTTAAATACACTGCATCATTTCAGTATGGCTGCCAGCAACAACAATGGTGAGGACAGAAGCCAAGCATCTAAGTTTGCTTGATAACACTCCTTTCCAGAGGCTTGTAATGATCTTTTAAGGAAAGAAGTAGGTGTGTATGTTGATTAAATCTCAAACAAAAACCTTTCACAAAGTCCTCTATGCTGAAATTCTTTTCACACCTGGTGTTACACATTTTGGCCATGTTTACATTGTTATA
Organism: Coracopsis vasa; assembly: GCA_026283785.1. Classification (NCBI taxonomy): domain Eukaryota; kingdom Metazoa; phylum Chordata; class Aves; order Psittaciformes; family Psittacidae; genus Coracopsis; species Coracopsis vasa. The sequence goes on along the minus strand of JANHGB010009932.1, from coordinate 28,594 downwards.
GTGAGCATATTGGTGTTCAGCACAGTGATACCAGTTCAGAGACTGCAGATCCTTCAAATAGGCAGCAAGTGTCTGAGACTGAAGGAATTCCGAGACACTATGCATTTATCTGGTTACACTGCAATGGAGAGGCGTCATCTCTGCCCGTACCGATTATGGTAAAATTAGCATGTAATAAACACCTTAGTTTTAAGTGTGTGTATATACTTGTGTATGTGGCATGTTTTTCTCTGGTTTAGCAACCTGTACATGCTAACACTAAATATACCGAAGAGAAACCTGCAGATTAGCAGCTTGATAATGTAGGATCCAGCACCTGAATTACAAGGGTCCCGAGAAGGAGGTTTGAAGTGGCATTTCTCAGAAGCATTAAGTTACTTAAGGAGCATAGCCCTTATCTGGAAGAAGAGAGGCAACCAAACCAAAACACCACAAAGCTCAAACCTGAGAGGTGTGCCCCAAATTGGCATACATGTATTATTCTTCCTACTCCATCTCCTCACAAAAATAGGTGTATGTAAGGGAGCATACACTCTGAATGAAAGTAACCCAATTATAGGATTTCCTACAAAATTAAGTTATTGCACGCTTCATCAAGTTACAAGACCAGAGAGTAATTTCATAGACTTCCCTAACCAAAACTGACAGCTGCACTCCTCTGTGGTAATTTGACAGTAAACTGCACTGTGACTACTTGACACCTGCTCAGGTTTGCATCTTGAATCCTGCAGGTTTGTTTTCCAAAACAAGTAGTAATGATGGTAATTCTGGGGAGAGAAAGAAAAAGGGAAAAAAAGAGAGGGAGAACTTGCTCTTACTGTTTTAAACTCAGAGAAACACACACTCCAGAGAGCACCGATTTCCAAGGCAGGATGAGGGCCAGAAGCATTCCCTCAGTCTTACTGCAGCGTGCAAAGAAGCAGCTTTAGCAAAAATATGGTCCTTATTTCTTGTGGTGGGTCAGGTGACGGGTCACAACAGGCTGACCGCACAGCTGCCGTGACAGCATATGGCTTGCACACAATGAAAATGATGTGGTAGAGAATTTGAATAGAGAAAATTGGTTACGGTCCAGCCTGTTGATGGATCTGTTGAGATAAGCTTTTTAACGCTTTATAAATGAAATGCTCTTGTGCAACTTCATTCTTAGCATCACGTTAAGAGTTTTAGCCAGCATCTAGTCTGTAGACCTCAGCCCATTTCTTTCAGGGTCTTAAAAGTTAGTTTTAAGCTCTTGTTCTATCAGGCCCACAAACCATGCATGTGTTCATTTCGTTGTTGGACAAGAATGTTTCTCTTACATTATCTTACTTTGTCACTTACATATTTACTCCCCAAGATACTTAACAAAGAATTTCTTGTTCGCCTCCTCTGACTTAACAAGAGATGAAATGTATCAGCCATCACAGTCCTGACTAAACAATGTGCCTCTACTGGTCTTGGTGAAATCCTGCTTGCTGGAAGTAGAGCAACTCCAGGAGAGTGTCCAGGAGAAAAAGTGTCATAATGACGAGTACTAGATTAATGAAGTAGCTAAAGTGAGATACAATCCCAATGATGCTGGATACTACCACCACATCCATTCTTCCCTGTCTCTTCTTTGAAGAAACTTGGGGGGAGAAAGAGGAGGTTTTTTAAAAAACAAAAAAAAATCCAAACATAAAAACACCACACAGTGGAAAGATTTCGTCAAACCTTATTTACGGCACAATCTGCAAATGCCAAAGAATACAAGCAACAAGAGTAGGTGAAAAATACAAGTGCTTGGATAGACTCTGTAAGAGATTATTTGGCTGTTTGAGCCAAACCCACTAGGACTTTCTGTGCTTGTGTAAAACCTCTGCAAAGCCATGTGATGCAAATAAGCAAGCTTCAGCCTTGCTGTCAACTTTATGGCATAGCCCTGAGTGCTGTGCAAGGAGTCAAGGGGACGACATCTGGCTCCCTCAGAGTGAAAAGTAAAACCAGGTTTGAACTGCAGCTCTCCCCTCTGCTCTAGATCTCCTCCCTGCCATCACCAGTGTTACCCAGCTTTTGGGCTTTAGAAGACTAATCCCAGCTTCACAAAGAAATATCCTCCTAGGCAGAAGCTATCTTCTCAGAGGTGCCTTCCTCAGGCAGGTGAAGTCTAATGGAGGGGATATGGGGGGGAAGGCAACATGCTTGCTGACCAGAGCCAGTCTGAAGCATGGATTTTCCCTTGCAGGGAAAGGTAAGCCATTTTCCTTTCAGCACAGAAGAAGATAAAAAGCTGAGTTATGGAGCAAATTTAGGGAGAGGTGCTGCTTAAAATTTTACATTTTCCCAAAATGTAGTGGACTGGCTGCTGTCACCTCTGGGGGCTGTTGCTCAGGAACTGCCCTCTGGAAGCCAAAGTGAAAGTGTGCCCCAGCACAGCAGCCCCCAAGGTCATCCTCACTGTGGGCCTGGGAGTCTTTGTCTCAATCAGCCTGAGCAGCCAAAAAAGGGTCCTCACAGCCTGGGACACTTGTTCCAGAAGCTTTAGGCATCTGTATGGGAAATAGCTGCATGTGAAGAAGGATCCTGGATATAGGACACAGGCAGAAAACAAACAAACAAAAACCCCCAGAGAACAAGCGACAGACAGACAGGGAGTAAGTGTGGGAAGAAGCATTCTAAGAGAGCTCGCCCTCCCTATGTGACACCAAGAATGGAACGGGATCCCAATGGAGGCTGAGCAGAGGGGGAAGGAAGGAAGAAAAGGAGGAAGGAAGAAAGGAGATCTGAATGCAGATTTCATGGAGACACAAGAGGCAGGAGACACAAGGGCCTGTTGTTTCATTAGCATCATAGCCAAAGAAAAATCTAGCCGAGGTTTGCTTCATTCAGCATCAGCCTGCTAACTGATGGGCCTCTGTACAGCACAAAAAAATAGCTCCAAGTACTTCTCAAGAGAGTCTTGACAACAGAGTTGGCTCATCCCAGGACACTGGAGAAAGAGAGCTAACTTTGGAACAAGTTACTGAATTATCAGCACTGATCTGAACTGGATTTTCAAAATAAGCACTGCAGCCAACAGGCTGCTCACTGGAAAATCTGCGTGCTCAGCTCTGAAGTGCTGTTTACAGCTGCTGACAGTCTGGTCCTAGGAGACAGAAAAGCCATCAGCAAAAGGCTACTGCTGGGGCAGTATGAAATTTAGCCAAAAAGTCTGCTTTTTCCATGAGTTAAGCTAATGCCGGAAAGTTTAACGAGCCCTTATCACCTTCATCTCTACTTCATGTGTGAAAACGAGTTATGACCTTCCACCTGCCCATAGCACAGGCAGACTCCCTCTTTCTTTGGTTTTACAATAGTGTTTTCCTACTTTTTGTACTTGTTTTTCTCTCCTCTGTTGTGGGAAAGACCCACGTGGACAAGAGAGGAAATTACTGGACAATAAAGGGGAAACAATGACACTGACAGTGCTCAGAGCTGTAAAAAGCACTAAGTAAACACAAAGGAAAAGTATTTTCCCCTTCTACCCTTGTTTGTTAAGCCATTAGAGGTGTGACTTATTTTCAGCCAAAGAGGGGAGAAGGCAATGTAATAACACTTGCTGGTAATAACACTTGCTTTTTCAATTTGTGTCCTTTTGAAAAGGCACAACCTGAAACAAGCAAACACACAAATATTTTGAGAGCCTACACAGAGGAAACAGAAGTTCACATCCACTTCAGTGTACCAGTCTCCGATCACAACACTGGTGTGACTCTAACCTAAGGGTATGCTAGGAGGCTGTGAAAGCAAGCTTGCAGTTTAGCCTTGCTTGGGGCTGCTAAATTACACTCAACACCTTAAATGCATACATACTTCTGTAGCATCCCTGTTGTCCAAGGAAAATCATAAGTTCAGAGAGTAAGCAGGATCACAAGCCTCACAGTCTTCTGCAGCAACACCACCAAGACTCTCTACTGCAGTCCTAAGTATTGCAGAACTAAGAAGAAATCATGCGTCATGAGCAGACAGTTGAGGGCTTTCTTGTGCTGGCCTTCATTAACCTAACAGGGAGCTGAATTAACTTCTAGTACTCTAAAAACTCACACGAGCTTTTTGGAAACCCAAAAGTGTCATCAGGTCTTAGTGAGCACCATTGTACTCCCCACTCAACTCTTTCCACTTCAGCACAGTTTAATTTTCATTTCCCAGGTGCATAACCTGTTACAGGGAACGCTCTTATGGCACAGCACTTTTCAAGCTCCAACCACTTCTCATGTTTACTGACACAAATCTTGCTTCCCTTCCTCCCAGTTCCAGCTTAGGTAAGTGTCTAGGTTTCTAATTAGGCCAGAGATTGGTTGAAGCACTTGCCACTTCCATTAATTTCATTAATTATCCCCTCTATAAATACTTGCTTACTTAATTGCCCTCTTGATCTGCTGGAGTTCTGCTTTTGGAACTAGGTGATCTTAAGGTCCTTTCCAGAGTTAACCATTCTATGATTCTATGATGCACAATAAAATCAAGCACATACATCCAATCCAACAGTCTCCACAACCCATCTCTCCCACCTTCCTGTTAAGAGATTCCATCCAGTGCAACAGGAATCGTGTCTGAAAACCAGTAAATATCGGAGCATCATACAGAGAATAACAAAGCAGCGGCTGTTCGCTTTCATTAATCAAAGCTGCTCTCTCTACATATACAAAGCGTTTTTTCTTTGGGGAACAAAGAAGTCACAACACACTATGAGGAAACAACAGAGTAAGGAAAAACAACAACAGCTGGCAGAAGCAAAGTGTTTTCTTTCCTGTTGGAAAAGTAAAGCCTCCTGTTTTGCCTTCTGAGTTTGAAAAACAACTTTCCCCCTCAAACAGCAGTGAATCCAGATTCAGCTTACCCTAAGTCCTGGAAGAGGGAGAAGGATAAGCAACATATTTTGAGAAGAAAAAGCTATCTGGAATAAGGAGCAAGGGCAAGCTCTGTGCTCCTACCTCATCCCAGCACCATTTCACCATGTCACAGGGTGCAAAAGTGAGACTATCCACTGCAGCAACACTCATAGCCTTGCAGAGAAACTGGCAGCTCTAGCACAGAAAGAAGTCTCTGAAGGTGCAGATGTAACACAACCAGAGGCTCTCTGAAGAGCCTCCTGGGCTCCCTCTTGTTAGGAACAAGTTTGCAGCACTCTAATGCACTAACAGAAAACACCAGCCTCTTTCCAGTGAGGAGCAGTGTGAAGAAAAGCAGAAGCTGTCAAATCGAAGAGATGACATTCCCAGCAAAAGGCTCTTTAACTCTGTCAACCTCTCCACCTTTACCACTCCAGGACTGACCCAGTTGTAGGAATTTTAATTCTTAAAACCCCCACTAAATATTTTTGCATGAATGCAATTGTCACCAGCTAACGCTCACAACAAGGCTCAGGGGAGATCTATTCTCTGGAGCATCCTGCTTTAAGAAACCATCAATACCTTTTCGAAGCAGCAACATTCATTTTTAGATGTTCATAATTTGAACTATATTATGCCGAGAGAGATCTATATCAGTGACCCTCAAGGACCTGGATTCAATATAGAAAACTCTTCCTTTGTTAGCCTTGATCAATTTGTTTGAAACACTAAAAAAGGAGAAGAGACATTAAGTCAGATTCCCAAGTGCCTTTCACAGGCACCTTCGCTTCCAACCTCTGGATCGCGAGCAGCACCTAGTGGCCACAATAAATTAAACAGGAGATCTTCCGATCGATCATGGAACGAAACACAGGGAAATCAATTCTAAACAACGTTTACCATCTTATTTTCTCGATTAGCTCGGATTACAAAAACACCAGCGTTACACAGATTCTCTCAAATGCTCGTGTTATTTACCGTTGTAATCTAAGGAACTCCTCCTGCCTGCATCAACCTGAATTCAGCTCCAAGGGCACTGCAGCTAACCAGAGATTCCTATTAGCATATGCTCTGCTACAGCAATCTGAGCACAGCAGCAGGACCCTACATTTTCCACAAGTCTGGAGAAGCCCAGACGAGTTCCAAGAAGCAGCATACCATGTTCACATGGCATGCAGGAGCATAACCTGGGAGATGGGTGCTCACACAGCCTAATGACAACTTTACACAGCAACCCCTAAGAGAGAGTACCACATCCTGCTACAACAGTTCAAAGGGAGGAATAGAACAAAACTCAGAGCAATTGAAGACCAATTCCCCCCATCTGCTCCTGTTTTGACAGCTTCTCAGAAGGCAGAAAGCAGAGTATGGCTGGGACAACTACATCTAAAACAAAACAAAATGTACATTAGATGAACAGGCAGACATTCCCAGCTACTGTAGTAACTGCTTTTTACTACCAAGAAGGAAAAGAAACTGAATCAAAGTGAACATACACATACTTTTATTGCTCACCTTTTATACAACAGCACACCTTCAGCCATTTTCTTTCACAGCTTGACAATGTTTATGTACACGAAAAACCCAGCAAGAAGCATTATGTGGCTTTCAGTAAAGAAAAACAAAACAAAACAAAACCAAAACCAACCAACCAACATCAGAACACCAAACTCAGCCAGGCTTTGTTTTCTGCAGCAATAATAAAAGGGCTTCCTCCAGGCAGGAACTAATCTTCCTAGGCCGTAGTGCAGTTCCTTAAAAAGACAACCCCCAAAACAAATTGCCCTAGATTTGCTAAGCCAGTGGTATTAACTTGCAAATAAAACAAGTCTGTCATTTCTTCTAGCTGATTTCAAGTAAAAATTAGGTTTGAAGAAGAGCAACTTGTTTTGGATAGATGCAGGTCAGTTTTAATTGCCACACCTAACTACAGGCCTACACACACTATTGGTTCACAATTTAGCTTAGTTTTAAATGATCTTTGCAGATTTTGGCGGTGGTCAGTCTTCCAAGTTGAGCAGGTGGGAACAAGTTGTCTAGCAGGAGATAAGGCTACTGGACATGGCATCCACAGCAGAGCTCATAGAATAGACAAGAAACCTGTTTGTCAGAGGGAGTTCACTGTGTGTGTGCGCATGTGTGTGTAACATCTTTGTGACTAAAATGAGAGGCCAGCAAGCCAGAAAGCCATACTCAGAACTGGTTTTAGAACATCTAATTGCACAATGATTTGGGGGAAGAATGCAGAAGTTTTACTGTGTATTATAATACACAAATTTGACCAGACAGGTCTTGATATTTTTTAAATCAAAGCAGAAGGCAAACACAGCAGGTAGTTTCAAAACAAAAGTGTTCTGAGCAGAAGGAACCAGACCAACATCTAAAAAGTATGGCTATCAGTTGATGTTTAGGGTGCAGTGCGTAGTGATGATGCATTTAATTCAGACAGACTTGGGGCAGGAGAAGTCTACAAAAAGTGGTATTTTGCTGAGTGCAAAACATCCCACCCAAAGGATTATACCTGCCATGTACCAACCTGTACTACTCAAGCAGCGATTAAGCCAGGCCTCTGAAACCAGGTTTCTATTACATGAGCTCTGCTGAAGTGAAAATTTTTAGCAGCCTCAGCTTGTGAAATGTCTTCCTTGTCCAAAGCCAGACTGATTATACTGATAACCTCCATGCTGGAAATGCTGCTCAAACTGCCCCCCTTGATTAAAGTTCTGCCCACCTCTGCCCCCCCAGCCTCCTCCTTGTCCTCCACGGCCACCACGACCACCACGGCTACCCCTCCCTCCTCCACGGCCACCCCCTCGGTCACTGTGGGTCCCACCATCTTGATATCTGTTGTCTTGCTGGTAGCCACCACCACCACCACCCCCTTGGTAGCCACTTCCTGAATATGAAGATGACTGGTAGCCACCATAGCCTCCCCCTTGGTAGCCACCGCCACCGCCACCACCGCCATGGTAGCCACCTGTTTGAAAACCTGCATCTCTGTAGTTGCTCTCCCTGTAGCTGCCATCCTGGTAGCCACCACCTCCACCATCTGTCCAACCTCCTTGAAGCTTGTTTCCTCTTCCGCCTTCTCTGCCACCATGATCATAACCACCACGTCCTCCTCGTCCCCCTCGATCATGGCTTCCTTGTTCATGACCTCCTCGCCCTCCATATGATGAGTCATAGCCTCCTCTTCCTCCTCGGTCGTGACTCCCATGGTCATAACCTCCTCGCCCTCCATATGAGGATTCATAGCCACCTCTTCCTCCTCTGCCACTGCCTTGTTGTGGACCAGCCTCTGGTCTTTTCTGCCACGGTGGCATCTCAGGAGGTGGCGGTTCGATTTCATTGGGCCTTCCTCCTCTGTCAGGCACTCTGCCCATTAGCACCTGTAAAAGGAAAGGGAGAACTGCCATAGGAGTTGTAACACCTCACAGAAGAGTCACATTTACTGATACACACCACAAACAGCAGCCACTCAAGAGTTCTTACATTCAGAGGATTTCATCAAGGCAAACTTTTGTCGTTTGAATGTGACAGAACTTCGTCTCCAACTAATAAAAACTGAACAGGGATTATCTAGTACTCCAAGCACTGCTAACAAGACAAGTCAGGAGACCTGGGCTTTTTGTTCAATCAGCAGGCACCCCAGCAGAGGCAGCATCAATACAGCCTTTCACTAAACTGTTTATTAGTGCAGACTGCTACTCTCAAACAACCACAGGTACACCACCACCACCACAGTTTCTTTCCTAACCGGCACTCTGAATTGCTGTAGAAGCCATCAGCTTAGTAAACAAAGTGCAAAGATTCTTATTTTTCAGTAGGGACATACAAAAACTTACACACCAACAAAGAGGTGTCAGACAGCACTAATCACAGTTGAGCAAGACTCCAGAGGTCTTTAGCTGCCTAAGGGTGCTGTGACATTAAGAATTTAGCAAGACTTACAATGGGACAGGACATTTGCATTGCTTCAGGTTTTAAAGTGATGTAACAGAATAAGTTCAGTAGAAGCAGGTTACTTTGTTACTGTCTTGGAAAACATTTAATATTGATAATTGAATATTGAACAATATTGAGATAAGTTAATACAACATGGATCAGCACCAGAGCAGTACTGCATTCCCAGTAATACATACCTGCAGTCTGATGATACAGTCACATCTGTCTCCCTACTTAATTTCTTACATTCCATGCTCCAACTACACTAAAAAGGTGCAAAAATTATTTGGGGTGGGGGGGTGTGGTCAAATCAGCACACCACCATCCTATGCTGAATTAATTACAGCTTTACCTGAAATACGGTTGGTACCCAGAAGGCAGAAAAGCATGTATGTACACCCACGAATTTTAAGGTACCAAGTACACCGTTGTACACAGCTACTGAGCTTCAAGTTTAGCACATGTACGTCTGTGAGCCTATTACTCATCTGCAATTGTAATTTTTGAAACAAGCTCCTTAGTGTAAATCATATTCCTACTATGTCAGTACTAAAACTACACTTGAAAACATAAACTAAAAAACCTCACTAAAACCACTTGACTATAATCATTTCTGTGTACACAGAGGAATCTAACTTGAGATCCTTGCTTTGAGCTCTTAATACATTCTATTCACATAGACTAGAAACAAGGTTACTACGTAGGTGTTATCTTAGACACAGTGTCAGACAGAATTAGGTAGCAGCACTGTAATGAAATCAGTAATACCAGTAAGACAGCACAGGCCTCCTCCCACTGAAAGTAATCAAAACTTATTGCAGCAATTTTTACTGCCCCTAAGAAGAGGCACTCTGAACCCAAACAGGTGAAACTGCAGTTCCCATAAAGCACTGATGTATAATCTGGAGTACATAAACACCAAGTTTCTTACCCTTTATTTCCAATTTTACAATCCTAAAAAAGTAGGGTTTATTACTACATTCAAATTACATAAATATATATAACATAACAAACCATTTGTCACCAAAGGTACCTTATTAATGGCACATGCACTCTTCTCTCGGATGGACCCACTGCTTGTTCTCATGATCTTTGACAGATCCTGCCGAGCTGCCAAGAGATTTGCTACGGAAATAGTGCACTTAGTGGATAAGAGGGCACGTTTTGGCTGGTAGACTTTAGCCAGTTTTTCTGTTTGACTCTATTGAAGAGAAGGAAACCAAAACCCAGTCAGATAAAGTAATAGGCAAGCAATGGGACACCTCACCAAAAGAATCAAATTAACACTGAAGACACTACTGGAAATATATATATACATATATATATATATATGTGTATATAAACACCAGTGAGAACCACCACTTTGTAACTACAAATCACTGCAACACAGCTAGCATTTGTCAAATTCATTTCTTAAGTAATACAGGAAACACTATTCTGACTGAACTGCCAAGACACTGAAGAACTGATAAGTTTTAGGATTAACAATATATACATGCAGCCTGTGTCACTTTCAGGCAGTCAAACACAGAAGAGAAGTGTGACATATAGTTATATAAATTACTGCTAATGTCTAAAAGATAGTGAAAATGAAACATGCCCATGTCCAGGGTACAGACCTCCTCCTGTGCCTGCACCCTGACCCACACCCATTCCAGTTAGACTAGCATCACCGTATCTCCAACACTGTATCAGCAGGAAAATGCTGCGTTAACTCTTTCACACTCTTCATTGCAGCCAGCTTCTTCACAAAGGCAAGCCATGGAAAGCGTACTAACAGAACTAAAGCTCTTAAGAGCTTGTTCTAATTCAGTCCTTTGTCTTCCATATGTAGTGCCCAAGCTAGAAATCAGATTCAATACATCAGCTTTACTTTGTATGCAATCCCTCTTCCTCTACTGCCTTTTGACATTAACCATACTGGCTTCTTTGAACACCTCAAAAGTGTCACAGCAGTTTTCCAACTGACAGACACAACAGAAATTTGTGCTACGAGCCATGAGGTAATACATGAGTTACATCTATCTTCAGTTATCAACAGTGTATAACGTGTGATGCAGCTAGGATACTCTAGATTACAACCTGCACACAGACAGAAGGGCTGCTTTCTGTCTGGAACCCAGACGACAGCAGTGGGGTCAAGCAAATCAGGTTTTCCAACAATTCCCTTGAAAGGTCAAGAATTCAGGAGCAAATTTTAAAATCCTATTTTGCATCTGAAGGCAGGAAACTGCAACTGGGAAGAACTGAGAGTATGTATTTCCAGGTGTCTCAGTGGCAAGTTTTTAGAGCCAAAAGCTTCTATGTTTGTATTACAAATTGAACAAGAAAACATGCATGTCATTTACCTGATGCTGGCTAAAGGCAGAAGCAACAGTATTCACTAGAGCAGTAGTATGTTTTCCCCTGGGGAGTTTGACTGAGATCTGAGCACAGTATTCTGGTGCTATGGTATTTTTCTTTTAAGTGAAACTTAAAATTCTGCAACTTTAAAACCCCCTAATAACAGACTATGAAGCTTTTCCTGGTGCTTCTACTATCTGGAGAAGTAACTATTTAGTTATACTACTGTATTCTGATACTTTTCCGATTTTAAAATTAAAAGAAAAATATTACAATTATTACCATAATGTATTAAAGCATTGCTAAAAGCTACCGTTAAAACACACTCTACTGCATGTCTGGAATACCATAGCCATATTCGCCAATACGAGTATGTTATGGTCCTAAAAAATTTAGATTTGCATTTCAACAGATAGAAATGCATATATACAATTTGTGGGCTTTGTGAAAAGATTTCATGCACCTAGTCAATTTAAAAAACATCTGAGAATTCTCCTAGAAAACAAACAAAAAACAAACATGGATTTGGATGCCAAAGCTATAACACAATCAGAAGTCTCTGGCTTTTAACCTAATCCATACTTTTGCCCATTTTCACTATTAAAGTATTCAAACAATCAGCTGGTTCTTCAACCTTCTACTAAAAACCCTGAAGAATATCAGGTTTAAGAGACAGTACATCAGCAGAAGTCCTACTCAAGAGAAAAAACAGAATGGGGATATGTCATGGTTTATTATTAAAATACAGTTGCCTTTTGAATAAATCATTTCTTAAGAAAAAACATTTGGTGATTCGTGTGTCACAGTTTATCACTAATAACTCGGTCTCAAACACTGCTAGCAGCATATTTAACAGCAAGTTAGCAGATGTTAGTCCTAAAAAAAATATGTACTATTTGTTAAATTCTGCCATGGTAAATGCTCCATCCCTGGCAGTGTTCAGGTCCAGGCTGGACAGAGCCTTGGGCAACACTGTCTAGTGTGAGGTGCCCCTGCCTACGGCAGCAGGGCTGGAACTGGATAACCTTATGGTCCTTTCCAACCCTAACCATTCTATGATTCCTTTTTAGAATAGAATCATAGAAATCACTTCACTATGAAATGCAGGAAATAGGGAAAACATGTCACTATTTTTAAAAGTGGGATATGTATCACATACTCAGAACAGATGCCATGTCACAGCTACTTGTACAGTTCAAAGACAAAAGCAGCACAAAAAATACTACCCTATCTATGAGGTAAGAAAATGTAGTACCTTAGCAGCTTTTCTCATGTGCATCTGTGGAGCTGCGCAGACACACTTTGAGTTAAGAAACCTGATCACTGTGAACAGCACAAATTAAGTTTAGGGATGGTCAACAGGAAGATGCTTTCCTACCATCACATGGACACAGCACTTAATGATTCACATTATGATACTCTGAACACAAATGGCTGGATCTCCACTTACTTTTCTTTTTTCCTAGTGGCCTATTTAGCTGTATGTGGTGGCTTTGGTGCATAGTTAGTTACACATGGTCTATCCTCTCATTTTACATAATGTTTTAAAATCCAACAGAACAGTTTTAAGTAAAATTTTTTAGTCATCTTACATCATCACGAAACTTCTTTAGAAACTGAAACCAAAACAAGACAACTCCTGTGGTTATCTTTTACTCATGAAGGATGAAACAATGAGGGACTTTTCCAGAGATACTTATTATAGAGCATTACCACCAACCAGGACTTCATAGCAAGTTGTACCTTAGCTCTATCTGACCAGCCAAAGGACTGCACAGTAACATCCAAACGTTTCACTAACAGTTTTCTTCGGACTTCATATTCGTTGACTATGGCTTGATTAATTGCTTCAATTTTTTCCTGAAAAAAATAATTTACAAACATAACCTATGGATTACAGATAAAATGTTTCTACTTAAGATAATAAACTATGTGAACGGAAGAGAAAAAGACACACAGAGATACTAAACAGGGCTTAAGCCCGCAATTGTCTCCCTTGTCAAATGGGCTCACAGCAAGCTCTGCCTGCTGACACTGTTTTCCTGAGGTCTTCAAAGGCTCTGTTACCCTCACATTCAGCCTTCTACCATTTCTAACAGCACAGCTGCCTGTTTTTCAGAAGAGACATAGAAACTGCACACTCTACTGAGGCTTTCCTCAACACCTAGCAGAAATGAGAAAACACTACATGCAACAAGCTGAAGGAGACGGAAGGACGTAACTAAGTCTAGGGACCAGGGTGTCCTTGCCTTCTTAAAAAGTAGTAAGCTTAAGGACAAAGATATAGGACTAAAAGTAAAGCAGTGTAAGAGGATCTTGACTAAAGCACAATCTGCATACAGACAACAGTGCCCTTATGGTGAAAAGCCAGCATCAGAAACAAACCTGGGAGCAGAGGGCTGTCTAGCCACAGCTACAGTTGAGATATGCACCATTAAGGAAACAATTTATGTATTGACTGAAGCCTGGCTGGATGGGGGTGGCAGGGCCTACTGTCAGCTTCAACAATACAAACACTGAAGAAAGAAGACTTCAGCTTTAAGCAAGTGACACAAAAAAAGACTTGCAGTCTTGCAGCAGTGGCCATAGCTTTGTGTTGGTGCAGCAGCAGCACCTAAACCAGGCACCATCCCTCTAGAACAGCAGACAAAACCCAGCGGGAGATGGTTGAGGCTCTGTGGCCTGTGGGCACAGCCTCTCCCACCTTCCACCTAGACACTAAGAGTTCCTTGGAGAAAGAGCTATGAAAGAAGCAGACTACTCCAAAAAGACAGAGGAGGAAAATGATGGGAAAAACACACAGGCTAGATGGAAAGAAGCCAAAAGTCAGCACCACCACCTTAAGTCTCCTTATTATGGAAAACTTTTGCCTGCATCTGGCCATACAGATTCATGAACCTAAGAACTTACCAGTTGCTGAACATTTATTGCACTGACATATATGTAAAATACTACAAGAAATTGTCTTCTCTTCAGAAAAAGATGAGAAAGTATTGCAACACTACATATAGAATCAAGATTAGTATTTTATATATCTGAAAAAGGGAAACAGGCTGTAATACCTGCAACTACTTACCCAGTGAGCAGGTCCCAGTTGTTTCTTCAATAAGGGTTTTCCAACATGATTAGGTGGAACCTTTGCTAGTGTTTCCTTCAGCTGTTAGGAGACATATAAAAATACAAGCATCGGCTAAAACAAAATTGCCTTTTGAAGATTCAAGTTACAGGGGATGACTCTTGGACAGTCATAGACATGACAGAGCAAACTCCAATAAAGTTGTTTTCTCTGGGACAGAGAACCAAGCACCCTTCTTTTGGAAAGCAGCTATTTTTATATTTCTGGTAGTCTCGGCTGTAATTATTTAAAAGTTAAGAGAAGGGATGACAGAGTAGATCTACAGTTAAAACAGAAAGATCCTATGAGGTACAGCTACTCTTGAAGACAGAGGGATTAGTCTACACATCATCTCTCTAATTCAGAGAAGAAACACACTTGTATCAAAAAGGTTTGTATTAAGACTATGTGAAATTCAACACGATCTAAATAATCAAAAGCTGAAAACCTTCAATACGAAAATTTTAATTTAGCTTGCATTTTAAAAGTTTGGGAACAGCTTCAGTTGTCTATTCCCATCTTGAAATTTCTGAGGATTTCAAGGGAAGAAATGGAGTAGCAGTGACAAAAACTTGGATCAAAGCAGGCTGGAGTTATGAAACTTCACTTTTCCACTGATGCAAACCACGTTTTTCAATTTCCTTGGCTGTTCATACCAGCAACTGATTTAACAAATTCAGTGAGCTGGTGTTCCAAAGGTGCTGAGCCTAATTTGTCTAACTTGAAGATTTTAAAACCAAGTGCTTTCAGAATAGCAGAGGTAGCAGTTCATTCACGTATCAGCAGTTTGGTGTTTTTTAATGGGGTAGATCATTAACAAAGAGAGTAAATTCCACAAAGATCCTACTCCAAACTGTACTATGTATGTGCAAAGAAAAAGGTAGCTCGATTTCCACATGCTAGATTGGAATATTGCCATTCTAAGACTCCCGTTTTAAAAACACAAAAATTTTGGGGTGATCTCTTGTCACAACTATCATCTTACATTCAAGAGGAAAATTTTCATTTTGTTATTTTAAATTTTCACATTTTGCTTAACTTTGTGATATATTTTCATTTACAAAGTGCAGTAAGTTTTTCAGTTCTTAGTCACCTTTCCTTCCTCCTTCTCAAATACTACCAACATCTGAACTGTTTGGACTGTAAGCACCAGAGCTATATATAATTCCTAAGAAACTCTGTAGATTAGAAATTCCTGATGTATTAAGCCGTAAGGAATGTTCAGGTTGTTTGGGTTTTTTTCAGTATGACCACCTACGGATATAAATCACTGAGATAACATTTAACCTTGTAAGACAATGAAACAGAAAAGTCAGTTATAAAAACATAACAGAATTCCCAGATTAAAAATATTTTTACCTACTTTGTATTCTGTATTTTTAAGTCTCTTTCACTAGCAAAGCTTGCTAGTATTGTTCATTGGTAAGAATATTTTCTATTTTTATAGAAAATGGAAGCACAGATTCTTATTTATCTAACTATTTAATGCCCATGACAATACCAAAACCAGAAAACATACTGCTTCCATTCTACACCTTAAGGCTTTTTCTGGAAAAACACCCTCCACTTCTTAAAAAGGTCAATCTAAACTCATTTTTTGCAAAGAAACGAAGCACTAGTTTCAGTTGCTTGGATTTGTTTAAGTATAATGCAACTAAAAGGTTAGTCAAAAATCTTCTCTGAAAGTATTTTAGGGCGCATTGTAATCACATCTGTTCTTTAAAATTCACAAAGATTCTTTTCTGCTGTTTTGCTCTTCCCTATCCTGCAAGCTAAGCTAGTTAATGTAACTTAAAAAATTCCTTTCACCCACGTTTGGTCTGTGCACTGGACAGTCCATTCCACTCCATTTCTCTGCTTTATAAAAATTACTCAAACAAAAGTAAATTTCTTAAAAAAAAAAACAACAAAAAAACAAAACCACAAAAACCTGAAGAATGCATACATGTAAAGGAACAAAAATAAATGGAACACAAGAACCAATGAAGCCTCATGGAAAAGGTGTAAACTTGACTTCAGTTACACCACCTTTTAATCTAAACATTTTTTCAAATAGATTCCTGGAGAAATTTGTTAATTTGTGTATTTCTTGGAATACATTTCTCCTTAACACTCTTCCTGAGGCCTAAGCTCAGCATTTTCCATGTCTTCTGCAACAGGTGATGACATTAAAGCCTAGGGCAGAGTAAGAAATATCTCACCCTGGAAGGCAATGATAGCAGTAGTCCCTGACCTCGTGCCTTGGCATGGAAAAAGCCTTTAAACTCATCTTCAAAATTTCAACTCTTGGCATACTCAGTAAACCATGTTAGCTCTCCTTCACAATTCCAACACTCGAGTTTCACAAGAGGCAAATATTTCTCTGGTAGCAGAATAATTTTCCATCAAAACAGAAACATCATAAATATTCTAGTTTTGTTCCTTTGGATCTTACTTTTTTTTCAATTCCACTGAAGAACTGGAACATCGTTATGTTGGCGGGAGGCTTGGACATGCCTAAAGCAATACATATGCCTTTTAGCTCCTGAAAGACTTCACTGCCACCTCCTTCCTGTGCTTTTTTAGGAGGGGCGTTCACACACAGCATTCTGGCAGCTTCCAGTTCTGAGATGAGGTATGCTGGGATAAGAAAAATTAGATTTCAGCATCAGATATAGCCGAGTTAAAGTATTTTAGAACCAGTGAGAACTCAAGTGCTTACAATGAACAAATGTGCAAATGGACCGTTTTAGAAAGAGTGAAGGCTATAATTTTGGTATCCGCAGAACACTCGTATTTCTAATAATCACTAAGCCCAATGCTAGAAACACAACAAACAGGGGAAAGGTTTAGTACAACCAAAAAAAGCCTGAAAAAAAATCCCTATGATTCCAACAGGTATTAATCAGAGTTCAACACAGCACAGCTCTTTTCCTTCAGGCTTTGCCCAGCAAAGACAGGAGACTAGGAACATGGAAATAAGCAGGATGAGGGACTAGGATATACACTTTAAGCCAGACAAGCAAGCACTGCTTGATGCTCTAGGAAACAAGGCAAGGAAATGAGTAGAGAGAAGTGAAATGTTGGATGAATCTCCTCTACTTCCACAGGCAAGATGCAGAATGGAAACCACTTTTAAAAGTACTATTAAGAATTCAGGTTTATAATAATTCCAGTGTCTTGAACCCAGGACATGCAAAAAGGAAGGCAGTAACTGATGAAACAGAAGCTGGAATGCCTGGAGTGCTCTTCGATATCAGAACTGCAAGAGCCTACAATCACATTATTACTCTTTCATCAAACAAACAAAAAATTAAAATCAAGATTTCTGAACATGGTATACACCCAAAATTTCAGCAGCAGGTGTTGGCTGCAGTGATGTAAATTTAGCACACCACTTTCACTTGTAATTGGCACAACTTTGAAGTTTGAATTGAAAAAAAAAAAAGCACAGCTTTAACAATACTTTTATCATGAATCATACTGGGTGACCATAACAGTAAAGTAAATAATTACTTCTAAAAATAAGGACTGAGAAATAGATACTGCACTGATAAAGGCAGACTTGTGAGCAGCGATGTAATCCCACGGCTATACAAAAGAAGCTCACTACCTACAAAATTGGGACAGATCAAAAGATGAAGAAAACAACAAAGCATTTTAATGATCTCTAGAATTTTTCGTGTATCTCTAGAATATTTCTACTAAAGACACAGAACACCTTTAAAGTATAAAATTCTTACAATATGTAAAGCTATGAAGAATCCTTTCTAAATTCTTTCAAAGGTACTTTATACACATTTGTATTATATTTAATTTTCAGTTATTTAAAGTTATTTCAGTTATTTAAGATATTAGCAGCAGAAGTTCATGTCAAGAATTCAGAGCTCACATTCAAGCTACCACTTTAAGACATAAATGTTCTCCAGACAGTGATCCCTTTTTGCAGACCTTTTCTGAATGCACATGAAACTCTTGCACTTTTTATTTTGGCAGATGCCATTACTTAATATGTTATTCTAGAGCTGCTGCACACCAAGACAATCCTGACTACTTACATTTATTCTGTGCTTTCCTCTCTTGGCACTACTGCTACATCTTCCAATTGACATAAACTGTGTTGCATTTCATTAAAATGTAAAATATCCTGGCATACCACTGAGGATGATTATTCTGTTTCTCCTTAAAAAGTCTGTGTTTATGGTGCTACAGAATACTGTCCTGCCTCTGTTTCTTCCCGGAAGAGCATGCCTCCTCTGCCCCTCCTCACTGGCAAAGCATGAGAGACTGAAAAGTCCTTGATAGGGGTAAGCATTACTCAGAAACAACTAAAACGTCTGTGCGTTATCAGCATTGTTCTCAGAGTAAAGCCATAACACAGCATGGTACCAGCTACTAGGAAGCTTTTACAGCTGAACCCAGGACAGATACTTTTAATTAAGTTAGCTTAATGTAGGTAAAGAAAGCTGTGCAATTATCATGGTACACAAAAAAGGAGTTTGGCATCTATTTCAATTCAACAGTTGACAGTAAACACAGTATTCCTGCCAGACGGAATACCAGAGTTCAGCTGCTGAACATGGCCTTATATTACCAAAACGTGCATCACACAGGACCTCTGGGATAAACTGTGTGTCATAGACAAGCCAAATTTATTAAATGGCTTGGCTTACAGAGAATAAGCCGAAGGGCAGATTGTTTGAGGTACAAAGTAATTTAAATTTTTGATTACCTCACTGCATCTGACATTTTTGAGCATGCTATCAAAATAAATTCAGACTAAGTCTTGGTACTCATCTTTCTCCTACTGTTGAAATACAGGAACCTACTCTGCAGTTCATTTTTTACATCTCAGCTAGGGCTTAACTAAATTTCTGCTTTGGAAGTTAAATAATCAGCAGAAACTGAGAAAGCGGACAGAACATTAATTTAAGATCATATTAGAATGAGTATTACAATTTCTAATTGACACTTGTAAAAATTCATTTTTCTGTTTTGTTTTAATGTAAATCAACATCACACAGATTTTCCAAATTAAAGTACTATTTCTTCTCCTCTAACATTTCCTAAGCATGAGTAAAACCAATTTAGCTATTGAGATCTGCTGGGTGAAAGAGAAGACATCACTGCTGCTACTACTAATTTCTTGAGAACTGATCAAAAGAACTGGCATTCAGGATAAAACATTTTCTCTTTTTTGCAATGATTCAAATTGTTGTCAGAATGTAGGAAAATGCAAGTCTTATTGCACCTTGCAAGTTCTCACAGTAGGGGCTCCAAAACGATGATGCACTTGATGTCAGCTGTCATTTTTAACACCCTTCTGAACAAAGTTCAGTGCCTAAATCCTTGCAGAAGCCTTCAAATTACTCGCTCTTCAGAGTACCTTTTGAGAAGTAATAGGACAGGCTTTTTGGTAGTGAATGTGAAAAGGGTTCATGCTCAGACTGGTTACAGAGTGACTGCTAAGTTTACGAGACCCAGAAGTAGAATATTCTGACACTGTAAATTACAAGGAAAACTAACTCATAATTTTAGGTAACTTTTTATACATTGTGATAAACAAAACAGTATCTCATTAAGTGTAAAAAACAATACTATGATTCTTCACAAGAAAGTTTGCTTACAAGCACCCTTTTAACTTACTAAGCAGCAAGAGACAGTTCTTTTGATTATGAAGGCGTTTTGTCACATCTCCTGATGTTAATGACGTATATGGACAGTTCATTTCAGCCAGCAACCCACTCATTTCAAGTTGAAATTCTTCTGCTTCATTTGGACCTTAGAAGGAAAGGATAATAATTTGTTTACAGCTAATATAAACATTTATATGGCTATGATTAGAATGAATTAGCTATTACAAAAAAAAATGCTCTGCTCCAGTTGCTCCTTAACATTAAAACCCTGCTTTTGATGGAAGCCAAATGCATTTTTAGTGTTTCTCAAAGACAAAGCACAACCTACTTGGAGCCAAGATAACCCTCATTATAGTAAAATTACGTTTCACATGCAGCTTTTCTCAGCTACAACAGACAGCCACTGACAACTTCTACAATGATAAGTGACATTAAAAACATTTCAAATTTTACAGGGGTATTTTAAGCATTAACTAACTCTTCCCACTACAAATGTAGGGAAAAAAATACATAGGAAGCACATAGTTAAGGTAACCAACAATAAAAAGAAAATATGGTTACTGTAGTTACTTCCATCAAAATAAAACCAGAAGCATTGAAATAAAAGTATTCTCATGATCTTATCAGAAAAGGACACTAATGTTTCCTTAAACCTATCCAAGAAATTTAAAAAGTCTCCACGGTTGAACAACTGAAAGAAAAAGCTAACTTCAGAAGAAAGACTGATTGATCCTCACTAGTATTTCACCCTCTACTGGCTGTTCATTAGGCAAGCCTGAGGTGGAAAATATCCAAAGTCTGACAGCATGCAGATAATACTTCCTGGTATAACAGATTTAGCAATTGTCAGCCCAAATCTTTATGGCATGCAACAACACACATGAAGTGCATGTTTGTGCTAGAGTTATAGCTACTTACTGTTAGTTGCCTGCACATTTTCCTCTAGTTTACAGAATAGCCGTAACTCAGATACCAACCAAGCACAGAGTTTGGTAAATTCAGGGGAGTTGGCTCCATGAGAGACTGCCTGAGCCAGCGCTCCGTCATCTAACAATGGACCTTTGTAACTGAAAAGTAAAACAAAAGCACAGTTTATTAACGTCCTGTGATAGGTTTACTTTATGCTGTGTACATATTGAGAGCTAAACGCTCCCCACATCCGCAACACTAAACATCTAAACTGTAAGGTTCCTTCACTGAACTGTAAGAAAAAGCATATTGAAAACATCTGCGTAAACTCAGCATTTCCATGCACATTAGCTTACTGCCAAAAAGACTGCGTCACAAAAGGTTATCAACAAAGCTTTCGTCCTGAAGAATGCTATGACAAACAGTGGCAACTTCTCTGTCTCTGTCTCTTGTTACTTACTATACACCTATCTAGGGCAAAAAAAGTTTCAAAGTGTCATTCTTGAGCACTGCTTTACAGTATGTTGAATGATTACTGCTGAACTAGTGCATCTTTTCTGTTGTTTCCTAGCATACATTCAAGGGTTGCCATGCAAAGCTAAGCCTTCAATATAAATGTTACACAAATAATCTGAAAAACAATATCCTCTTTTGAAAAATTCTCTTCTTAAATGGGCACAAGAAAAAGACATAGAATTAGTTATTTGCATAAACAAAATAAGCAAAAAATCAGGCCTAGTGTAAAAAAGCATAAGTCTAAAGATCAGGTCTCAGAAGACAGTTTTCAGGACATCTGTGTCTTCTCCCCCTGAAACTCTGTCAGGGGGAGGAGGAAGAGTAGGAAGAAGACTGCCTTGTTAACCAGGGAGAAGCACAAAGTCAGAGCTTACCAGAGTATTCAAGAAAAAGGCACAGTATTATTTTGGTATACTGCACCCAAAACAGAAAGACATCCAGGAGTGAGCATAACCGACCAAAATCTCTCTCTCAGACTTCCTGGTAAAGTCACTCACTATGTCACAGCAACCCAGCGAGTCCAGTCAACTCCTGGCAAACCTCTGATGTAAAAGAATCTCTCACAGAGCAAACGAAGATGTTATTCTCTACACTTCGTTCTTGTGCTTCACATCATTGTAACAGCCTGTTACTTCATCCAATGAAGTAGCCACACTCAAAAATCACTTTTACCTCACAATGCAGCTCAATTAGCAACACTAAGTTAATCTACTAGCAGCTACTGGAAGCTGTAATCTGGTGCATGACAACCCTCGTACACTACCACAGTAGGTTAGACAATTCCAACAGGCTAATTAGAACAAGTCCTGTCCCACAGATGTTTCAAACCTACACATATAGGAACCTCTGGGACTCAGAACAGAAACATGCAGTTATAGATCAAAGTAGAAGGAAAGTGATGACAAACCTTTTGCTTTGGCAAGATCTGGATTTAAGTCACTGGTCACATCAGAAACCCCTTTTCTAGAACTCTTCTTTGACAGATATGACATCTTGACTGTGTTATCTCTGATAATTATAGCTTCAGTTACACACCTACTTGCCCAATTCGCAGATTGCCAACTGTTTCGTTTCTTTTTCCTTCCATTCCTGCCAACGGCACATGTTCTAGAGCTACACTCCTCTTCTGGTGACATTATGCTGTCCATTTTGTTTGCTTTTTTCAACAGTTCAACAGACTGACTTACAAGACAAGAGGCTGCTATCTGAGCACCTCAAAAATCCAAAAAGAAACAACTCTGATGTGCAATGCTATTGAAAAAATTAAGCAAGTAATACATTAGAGATGTATTCAGTATCTGGTTAGAAAAAATACGTTGAACTACGAAGGATCATGGAACTTCTGGCAAAGCTTGAAACTTCAAACACCCCAGTCTTTCCAGACACAAGGAAACAAATTGTGTAGTCACATGCAGTAATTTCCCCAGTTGTTACCAATACTGTGGAAGCCTTTTGTCCTCCAAATTTTCTTTTCAACCACTGTTCCAATCTTGGTATTTTTAAAATCTGCTTTCATTTTTCACTTTATTTATGTCAAACATCAGCAATACTTTCTGTCTGTAATTACACAGATAAGGAGCACAAATCACAACTCCTTCAAGCCACTAATATTCTTCTAAACATAAAGCAGAAAAAAGAAGACAAGCATGGTATATGCATCATGGCAGAGACCTTTTCACATTACAGTCAGAGAAATACCTGCTAAAACAGAAACCTATCTGAAGTGTTGGAACTATCATCACCAACTTACCCTGGAAACAGAATCTTTTCTGAAGCGTGACCACTCTAGCCACAAAGTGGGTTATGGGAACGTAGCCAGTGTGTATAAATACAACTGTTTGCATAGACCCAGCAGCAATAAAATTCTAGCTGCCTCTTGTCTGAACTCTCAACAGTTTACAGACATGCAAGCTTACAGTATGACACGTTATTCTTGCTCTCCCTTTCATATTTATATAATCTTTACTGACTCTGACAGAGTAATAGGTTTAAACAAAACACAGAAGTTTCCTGTGCTGCATTATATTAAAAAAAAAAAAAACCAAAAAACCCCAAACAAACCAAAAAAGGGGGGGGAGGGGTGTTACTATAATTTGCTTCCTTCTTCCCCCCATCTATTATTTTTCATTAAATATGAAGCCTAAAAGTTTTCTTTCCCTCTGGCTTCTCATATAAGGCTTTCTCCCTTCCTCACCCCCGGCTAGGGCCGCTCTGTGGATCAGAGGTGTTACCGATGAGATGGCACCACAAGAACCAACGAGATCAGCATGCACTGAGAGGTAAAACGCTTGCAAATGCCGGTACGGCTGAAAACCTGTCTGTTGCACTTAGTGCTTCTCCAGAGCCCAGCCGGCACCGACACCAGCCCAACCGCGGGGCGGCACCGCAGCTCTGAGGAACAGGGACCATTAAGGGGGGTCGCGGCCCTCCGCGGCGACACCGGCCCCACCTGTCCGGGGCGCACGGCCATGGCCACTCCCTCAGCCAGGGGCCCGCACCGAGGCGCCCTCCTGCCCCTCGGACCACACCGGCCGCCCGCGGACGCCATGGCCCCGATAAAGGCCACCAAGAGCCCACCCTTGCCCCATCGCGGACCCCGTGACGGGGCGTCGCTCGGCCCCGGGCACCTACCCCAGGTCCTCCAGCGACTCCAGCACGTCGCTCTCCAGGAGCTCGACCTCCATCCTGCGGCGGGGCA